>JAVTVY010014434.1:0-65949 GCA_036873755.1 Hanleya hanleyi
ATGGCCCTCATGCTTCTAATTTGTGGCAGGATCACTTCGAAATGTTTGAGCTCAAAACAATCATTTGCAGAATTGCTGAACCGATTAAGAGAAGGTAATCACACGATCTGCCAACGTTGCACTTACTCTTGCTAGAAGTCCGATACGTCATATCCTTCCACATTACCACACTTGTATGCAACTAGGAAAGATGTATCCCACTACAATACTAAACTCTTTGATGCAGTCGATAAGACCAACACATCCATTACGCTGCTCTGAGCGAAGTACAAAATTTACTCCACTTTGTCCCTATTAAAATCAGTGTTTCGCCTGATGTTGTTCAGGAGATGAAACGTCTCGCAAATTACGCTTCACTTATGCCATGTCCACCATTGTTTACAAACGACCAGGTATTTACAATTGTCTACCACAATGTCAGATCATTGTACCGTCATTTCAAAGTTGTACAAAATGAATACAATTTTCTGCAATCTAACATATAACAGTTGCATAATCCAGACTTCGTCCTTCTGATTTGTCTGATGATTACACCCTGCCAGACTTACACCCAAGCGAGAAGACTCCACAATTTCTGCCAATTCACACAATCGGTCACCTTATGGCTTAGTTTTGTACCATAAATGTCCACCGCATGACTCACAGTTAATGTTGGTACTATTGAAGTCATCAACACTGGTGTTCTCTATGAAAACCAACTACTCATACTGTCATTCGTCTATTGTCCAGCCCAAAAGAACATTGTCATGGATGCAACAATTACTTGTCCACCTCCTTTCAAAAATCCATGATCACCCAGCTATAATTTTTGGAGAGTTCAACTTCTATGCTCTAGTATACATCAATTTCTTCCAATTTTGGATTTCATCAGCTTGTCACTGTCCCAACAACTGACTATATTTCCGCACTCGACCATCTTTATGTTAAGAACGAGTCTTTTCCTGACTCACGACGTGGAGTAGTGGAATCCTACCTTTCTGTCCATAAACCTATTTACATACAAATACAACAAGCATTTTGTAACCAGTAGCTTGTGTATAGTCAAAGGATATGTGATGTTTACATGGGAAAAATCCTTTTGTCTCTGACGGCAGTAAATCTGACTTTTTGTTCAATCGAAAACGTACAAAACAAAAATTACGATGGTCAGCCAAATAAAAATGAATTCATGATTCATCAAAATTTGCTCCCTGGCTTCTTTTTTCAGGCATTTATAGGGAAGATTTTCTCTTGTCACAAGAATATATCTCAAACCAAAACCAACCTTGATACTTTTCAATGATCACACTAACATCTTGTGCGACAATACAACTTTGGTTTGAGGTATCATATTTTTGTTATAAGAGAAAATCCTACCCAAACATGCCTCAAAAATACCAAAATAGACCAGATATCACATTTTGATCAATCCTAAATTCATCTTTATGCAACTTACCATCATAAATTTTCGCAGTTCATATTTCAGTTATTCTTAAAGAAAAATGTTTTTGCTGATTTTGAATGGAAGAATATATCCATTATCCACTGTATTACGCATGTGAACATAGCACATCCTTTGTACATGTATGCATCACAAATTCAACAACTTCACCAAAGTATATTTACAATGTTTTGTATTTGCAGATGCTTTCACCCAAAGACATGAAAAGGAAATCGTATGCCCCATACGACCAGCCCGTAAAAGGACAAGTCATAGCTGTGTGACGTACAATGGAATGTGCTGATGACAAAGCAACGACATATGTTGCCATGGCCGATCACACTGGTTATGTCAAATTGGTTGGTTTATCGAACCAAATCGGAAATCTTGAGAGGTCATACAGTTATCATCCGCAACTACATCTACGAACAAGAAGGTATTGTTATAACCCGAAACACAAGGATCTACAAAACACAGGATTATCTTGTCATCTCCCAAGAAGACCGTAGACTGGCACAGCATCTCATAAATCCACTAACAGCTCCCATCAAAACCATTGGAGAACCAAACACCTCACCAATCAAGTCACTACTCTCATTGAGAACACAGATCATTATGTAAATGCTTATTACTCCTAAAACACTTGCCATATTCCCTGAAGCTTCCCTCACAATTATCCACAGCATTCAGCAATTGGCGAGGTAAATGCCGTGGCATAATCAGTTCATTTCAGCCATTATAACATGGTGTCAAATGGGAGTTACTTTGATGCCGAATTGATTTTTCCCGAGGAGAGTTTTCCTAATTGTGAGGGCTGCATATGATACTATAATGATCGCATAAATTTTCACGTCTCAATCTTCACTGCTATCCTCTGACATCATTGGGCTCATGATTGTCAGTACACTGTGACACTAGGAGTATTCTCCCTTCACCACCCAAAGTACGGCTTATGGCGTTGGGCACACCGGTTCTCGTCAGATCACCGAAGTTTAGCAACGTCAAGCGCGGTCAATACTTGGATAGGTGACCAGGTGAGGTACTGGCTGGGCTGATTAGTGTCCAGGGTAATATGAACTGTGAGCACTCTCGTTTTCTGGCACATGTATACACCGTCGTAATATGACTGAAACAAGGTTGAAAACGACGTTTAACCCTACTACTCCCTCGTCTCCCTTTACCAATATACTACAAATGAGAACATGATATTAGTAAAAATGAAATACATCTAATAAAATATGTAAAATATCTAAAATGCGTTTACATCATTCTTTTATTCACAGGAACACCTTACAGAGAATGTGATGTACCAAAAAACACATCAACACCTGTGAAAAATGTAACCGCTGCTGACCGATCATCATCCTGCCGATTGGCGTTATGGATAGAACTTGCTACCTCATCCGGCTCGCCGGGGACCTACTGTGAAATCACAAATGTCATCGTGAACAAATACAAAGACGCAATACTATTCTCTACAACAAAAAATTCAACTATTCAGATGAGATCATCTTCATATAATTCAAGTCAAATTGCAACGTACATGATGGCTAAGCTAACCTTATATATCTTGGCTTGAGCAGTTTGTGTTTTATTGATGGTTGTACCTGTTTTAACGCATTAGTTTACCGAGTTTTTGAATTGAGTACTATCGTCGCTATATAGCTGAAATATTGCTGAATGCGACGTTAAACCCTAATTCTCTCTCTCTCTCTCAAGTCAAATTGCACTTTTTGTATTGCTGATCTACAGTACTTTAGTAGGAGTGTCTCGCACAAAGTTTACTTCCAATATTCCCCACAGATGAACAACGTTCAGTTGATATGCAAAATTGTTTGCCCAGAATAGGACCTACATTATCAAACTCTTCTATCACTGCTTCTATGACAAACATTGTTCACAGGCCTATTTGAAAAGCCTTAGAATCGAAATTTAAAATTAAAGGCTTGATGATCACTCTTCATGAATAACAATTTAATTGGTTATAAAAGTGTGAAGTACAAATTTTGCCTTTTTCCGCATGACAATAAAGCATGACATACTCGTGTCAGGATATAAAGTATGGCAGAGAAAACAGAAGAATTCTGACATCCCCTCTGCATGGAAAATTGGCAAACTTGACAAGAACGGAACAAGTAATCCAACATACTTACCTGTTTCAATTAGCCGAAGTAGTTACACAGAAATGATTGACTCTACCGATCTTGGTCATATAATAAAATAGTCTTCTAATAACAAGATTTATGTCCTAGTAATCCAGTTACTTTTAGAATGACATACATTTTCTTTGTAAAGCACAAAATCTAGTGATGGATGCCTTGGGGATTTGAAGAGTGATGTCCCTTGAAAATTTGTCCAATAAATACTTCTAGCCCTAATTTTCACCGAAGAAAATTTCATTATGGAATATTAACTATTTATCCCTTGGTGACATGACAACATGAGGACTAGATGTTGCACATCCCACTATTACGCAGTACCATGTTTTTATGATGGCTGCTTTTCTCCATGGATTAAAGAATATGATATGAACATATATATATTGTTTTTCTTTTATCTTTATTCTTTCACAGAAGATAGATCTTCCTGAACAGCGTTTCTCGGTCAGATTTCTGGGATATCTTGCAGAGGAAGAGGTTACATTAATGTCCGATATACTTACAGATTACAAAACAACCGATCTCTGCTTATTGGACGGTTACAAGCCATACAAGAGGGTGATCTAATCAAATCGCTCGATTCACTTATCCAATAATAACGGATTTATCTTTGATTAATCTCCCAATCAGGCTGCAGTTGTTTTGTTTCTCTTTGTTGCATAGCCATTGAAAAGTATATTTTCACGGGGCGATTTAGACCCATAGGGTGTAATGGTCGTGTCTAATACAGAGAAAAAACTTGAGCATTGTCGCCGTGATTATTTATCCTTTCATTAAGCATGTTAGGTCGGTTTCATAGTAAATAAGTAATCTGTCCCATTGTTCACAAGTTATTTATTGAAATATGTATATGTGTAAGTGTTGCATGTACAATTAAACTAATTCACTAGAGATCCTTGTTGAGAGAAATGTGCGAGACCGGACAAATTGTGTGGCTCTTCGCCATGGGACTAAACATCGAAGAGTTCCCTATTTTGACATTTAAATAGCTCCGTTTCAGGCTCTAGTTAGATTTTTTTCTTCGACTTGCAGCAATTGTTAGATTGAGCCACACGTGTTCAAAACACAAAACGAGGACGTTTGCGAATAGGAAATTGTACAGAAAACAGCAGTAATCTGTCATTTAGGTCACCTGGCTTGTCTATTTCTTTATGTAGACGTGGAGGCCATGCTAGAGGTTGGCAATCTCGAACATGTAATGGATGTTTACAATTCCATTTCTGAGAAATTTATTTCATGCGAAATCATCTTTCTAGTGAAATTAGGTACGTGTGAACAGGCCTCAATTTAAGGATACTTAGCCCTCTTATACCCACACTTTTTCACACTCTCTACAATTTGCCTAAAACAGCTAAAAGTATGCCTCGTAGCTAGGTAATGTATATATTTGCCGAAAGAGCATTTCTTAGGATTCACAAGATATAAATGTATTCACTGTAAACCTGTAGGTATTGAAGATATTCGGATTTAAACAAAAAATAATTTAAAATTTAATTTTTTAAATTCTATTTTCAAATTAGTATTCAACTTATCGTAACTTACATCATCATTCCCTGTAGTAGACGAGTCCAACAGGAAATCGGTGTCTCAGTTTTATCAATTTTAGTCTAGTTATCATTCTATTGACATTTAATGCAATTACAAAATTGAGCCACCCAATTTTGAAGTTGAATTAAATGTCAATAGAATATGAACTAGACCAAAATTGATAAAACTGAGACACGGATTACCTGTTGGACTCGTCTGCTACAGGGAATGATGATGTAAGTTACGATAAGTTGAATACTAATTTGAAAATTTAAGCCTCAGTTTTTATTAATTATTTTTTTAAATTCGAATATCTTGACAACCTACAGATTTACAGTGAACACATTTTTATATTTGGAATCCCTAAGAAATGAGCTTTCCACATCTATTAGGCATACTTTTACCTGTATAAAGACAAATTCTAGAGGGCGTGTAAAAGTACCTGCAGGAGGGTTCAGTATCTTTAAGATGGTAACCTCTTTTCAGGTTGCCATATCAAAATTAATGGTAACCTATTTTCAGGTCCCCATAATTCTGACCTATATTGACGGGTTAATGATTATCCAATCGGTTGCCATTGGTTACCAGTGTAGATATAAAGGTAACCTAACAGTAAGCACTCCTTAAATTGAGGCCTGTGTCAAGACATTAGAGTTTCCTTGGAATATTGGAGAAAGCACAAAAATTAGTTTTTAACATGTATAGTAATATAGTCGAAGAAAAAAACCACTACTTCACTATTGTCATAGCAACAGTTACTAATAAATGTGAATGTTAGTACAATTGTTTGGTTGAAAGGTTTGTGGAATGCTTCCCGAGACTTTAAGCAATTACTGAATAGAGCCGCACATGTTAAAAAGACCAAATAACGGCCAAGTGGAGGCTACCTGGCCTTATATATAGGTGAACCCAAGTTGAAGATCTGTAATTTCGAGCATGTAATGAATGTTTACAATTGCATTTCTGAGAAATGTACTTCGTGGGAAATCATAATTCTAGTGAAATTAGGTACTTGTGAACAGTTTTAAGACTTCGGCATATTGGAGAAAGCTCAACAATTGGCTTACTTGAATAGTAATATAGCTGAAGAAAAAAAATACATACTAACTTGTCAGTCCTGACAATGACGAGGTGGAGTCTACTCACTCACTCAATGTAAACTCTGCAACATTTTTACTAGAATACTGCAACATTTTGTAAAATATTGCCCGAGGTCGCAGTGCGCTTCATGCAAGCTTCCAAGGGCTCTGCGTTGTGACCGAGAGCATAATATTTTACAAAATAGAGTAGTATAATATTGTAGCGTGACCGGCACGACGTGTAATCATGACATTGTGCGGGAAGAGAATCCGGACTTACAGATGTTACGATCGTTGAGACTTGCACCCGGTAGACATCCTAGATGCGTTTGTTAAGTCTTGAGCTTCGAACAACCTGGTGATCGGCGACAAACTGGTAAATTTTATCGCAACAGACGAGTATGGAGGCTGCCATCTTGGTTCTGATTGTTTTGCATTGTGAGGCTATTTTGGGAAACAGCGAGATGCACGCGCTGTAAAGCGCGGACCTAGGAGTAAATTCTCTGGCATTATCCGAATTGATTATTGGCTGATAGCAGACCGCATCAAGTCTCGTGCAGTTGGAATTTGCACCAAAAGTGCGGACGTAAACGAATGAGGGAAATTTATTTGATTGGCTGTTAAAGTACAAGGAAATTCATCATTGGTTGATAATTCACGCGCGGAAAAGATGCTAAAAATAGCAGAATCCTCTCGTTGGGTATAAATACAGGCCATTTTCAGCATACGGCGCGCAGACTGGCGACGAACTTGGAGAGGTAGGATCTGTACAAGATCTGAAGAAGATCTTGATATCTGTATAAGATATGGAACATTTATTTACTATAGGGCAGGGAGAGGGAGCTTCCCCGGAGTAGGCGCGTCGTGAAACTACATCAAAAATATATTTATTTAAGCTGAATAAGCTTAATGACTATATTTTGAGGGCAGTAACGTCTTGTATAAAGACGTACGGACATTTCGCTGTGTAACCAGACCAGGGGCCCTGAAGTAGGTTGATCGCTGTTTGTCCTTCCACTGTTTTACCAGACCAGGAGTCGAGATGACAGAAGCTGAGACGAGCTTTTCCCTTCCCAGCAGACGGCTGGATTTCTGAGGGTCCTGAGATGAGGTTGACGGTGCATGGTGCCCCCCCCCCTTCGCCTGCTGTTCCTAGATGTTCACCCGGGCCTGTCCCAGTCTCGCCCACCCGTGTTCCCTGTTTAATTCATTTAAACGTTTCTAGTTCCTGGAACACGGGTGCTACTATTTATTTTAGATATTATTTAACAAAGTAGGAATTAATCATTCTTAGATATAATTTCTATAAAGTAAGGGACGCATTGGTTAATGCACGTTCAGTTAAATTTCATATACCCAGGCAGTCTAAACCCGTGGTTAAAGACCCATTTGAAGATAACTGGTAGTAATTAAAGATAATTGTATGTTCACAGGCAGTCTAAACCCCTGTGTACTTGACTGGTTTAATGATAATGTAATCTTTGATGCCCAGGCAGTCTAAACCCCTGAGGCTTGCTTATTATCTAGTACGTTACTGCATAAGTAACTATACCAGTCAAGTTAGCTATATTTTAAAGCATTCAATACTTTGAGATATGAGAGCTAACAAGTAATATACACTTATACACTTCTATTGTAAATACGTTCTCTTTATTTGGAAATACAATTGACTGTTTGATTTATATGATTTATATCTGCTTTCTCTCTATTCTCTGGAGACTCTTGATTGCTTCAGGGTGACGGTGTCGTCTGCCTCCGAGTCACGGAACTGATGAACGATCCCTGTAACAAGAGACTCTAAATCCGTTACATGTAATACTTTCCTGGTGGCAGCGGTATGGATTTGACTCGGAAAGGCGGCGACCGAGGGAGAGAGACGGATCACAAGATGGCAGAACTCCAGGCTGAGATTCACGACATTGAAAAGTCCATGGAGATGCTAAGACAGTCCTTCCATAGAGACGATACCCCTGACCCAGAGATATGTCTGAAGCAAAGAGGAGATGGACGGTCAGAGCGGAGAGCTATGGTTCCCGAGAATGATGGGGTCGCCCAGCAGTTATTTGAGTTTCCTGTGAACAGAAGCACCCCAGAACAAGGGGGAGATAGACAGCCACTGACTAGCCCAGTGATGGGCGCAGTGAGCAGTCTAAGCAGAAGTCCAGGCCGGATGAATGTAAAGGCCGCCACATACGATGGATCGACACCCTGGAGAGATTATGTCGTACATTTTGACCACTGTGCCATATTGAATGGATGGACAGAGGTACAAAGGGGGCAGCATTTAGCTGTCAACTAACGGGGCGCTGCACAACAAGTCTTGAGTAGCCTGAGAATGCAGCCAGGAGAAACGGACTATGGGAAACTGAAGGATGCCCTAGAGAGACGCTTTTCACCACTTTATCAGACCGACCTCTATCGATCTCAGCTGAGATCTCGTAGCAGAAGAAAGGGAGAAGGATTGCCGGAATTGGGTCAAGCTATCCTTCGTCTATCACAGATGGCGTATCCAGATGCAGATGATAAACTGCACGATGTCCTGGCCAAGGACCAGTTTATAGAGGCTTTGGGAGACGATATCAGGCAACAAGTATGGCAGACTCGCCCATCGACCTTGGACGAAGCAGTATGTGCCGCTGTAGAAGTGGACGCATTTCTATCATCACAGAGACGCAGGACTACCCTGTAGCTAGAGCAGCCATGGAGAATTTTACCCCTGATACAGTGGAGTCTCGTATTGTTGCTTTGAGAGAGGAACTTACTGACCTTATGAAGTCCATGATGAATAAGGACGTGTCGAAACAGACGGAGAGAAAGAAAGATCTACGATGCTGGAACTGTGACGGAATCGGGCATTTTTCTAAGAATTGTAGAAAGCCCAGAAGGAGATCATCTGGTGATAGAGATGGCCAAAGCAAGGGGAGACCATCACCTGCCACACACCGTGTTGCTGATGAGGCTAGCTTGTACTTATCGGCGTCCCTGGATGGAAAGGATATGATGTGCTGTGTCGATACAGGGGCTTCTGTATCGATCATGTCAAGGGCAGTACTTGAGGAGATTACTGCATCATCTCGACCCAAGTTGAAGGAGTGCCGTATCAGGTCACTGAAGGTAGCAGATGGTACCGAGATGATCGTTCATGGGGCTGCTGAATTCACTCTGAAGATAGATGGAATGAGATGCCGACAGATGATGGTAATTGGCGATATCTCCGTTGATGCTATATTGGGTCTTGACTTCCTTACTGACTACCATTGCACAGTAGATGTGCCTGGTCGGAGAGTAAGGATGGGCAAACGTGCCATCAACTGTGAAGTAGCTGGGAGATTCGGGTGTTTGAGGGTAAGTATAGCCGAAACAACATCCATCCCCCCAGTGAGTCAAATTATGGTGCCAGGGAAGATAGAGACAGGACGTCCCCTGGGAACAACGCTAATCGAGGGCCTTCCTGGTTTGGCCGAGAAGACTCCAGCCGTGGTTGCCAGGACATTGACAGATGTTGGAATTTGTGACGACACTGTGCCATTGAGGTTGCTGAACCCGACTACTGAAACAGTGGTGCTACATGCTGAAATCTGTTGCGGACATGCTTATCCATCAGACGTAATGCAGGACGATCAACACGATGCAGACGTTTCTTGCCCTGAACAACTACCAGCTCACCTCAGTAAGCTGTATAAGCACACTGCAGGGGACCTGGATTCTGATAAGGCCGGGAAATTGAAGACTATACTGTGTAAGTATGCTGACTTCTTCTCTAAGGACGATTCAGATATGGGGCGCACAACAGCAGTGAAACACGAGATCAGCACCGGAGACCATAAGCCGATACGCATACCTCCACGTCGGCAGCCCATTCATGCTCGAGAAGAGATGGATCGCCTAGTAGCAGATATGCTTCAAAAAGGTGTTGTGGAACCTTCAGACAGCCCTTGGTCAGCACCTGTGGTCCTCGTCAAGAAGAAAAATGGTAGTCTTCGATTCTATGCCGATTACAGAGCTCTGAATGCGATAACTGAGAAAGACGCCTACCCCTTACCGAGGATAGATGATTCCCTTGATGCTCTGTCTGGAGCGTCTTGGTGGAGCACCCTAGATCTAATGGCGGGATACTGGCAAGTCGAGCTGACAGATGAAGCCAAAGCGAAGACTGCGTTTGGGACACGGCAAGGCTTATACCACTTCAACGTCATGCCGTTTGGGCTTTGTAATGGCCCTGGTACCTTCGAGCGGTTGATGGAAGCGGTCTTAGCAGGATTGCAATACGAAACTTGTCTTATCTACCTTGATGACGTGATTGTTTTTGGCCGAACTTTCGACGAAATGATCCTTCGTCTGGAGACGGTTTTCCTGCGGTTTTGGAAACATGGGTTGAAGCTGAAGCCATCCAAGTGTGTTATTGGGGCTCATGAAGTCACTTACTTGGGCCATGTGATTTCATCACAGGGCATTGCCACTTACCCGGAGAAAATTCCTTCTGTGAGGGACTGGCCTGTTCCTGCATCCAAGACCGACGTGAGAAGTTTCCTTGGGTTGTGTGGATATTATCGCCGTTTTGTGAGGGGCTTAGCTGATGTAAGGGAGTTGCTATTGCAGCAGACTCCGAAGGAGAAGACCTTCGTCTGGAATTCAGAGTGTCAAGATGCGTTTGATACTTTGAAGACCCGTCTGACGACCAGCCCTGTGCTGATGCTACCTGACCCCTCCAAGCCATTTATCCTGGATACAGATGCAAGTGGGTTTGGTATTGGGGCTGTACTCTCACAGATGGATGGAGACCAAGAACGGGTTGTGGCTTATGCCAGTCGAGTTCTTTCCAAGTCAGAAAAGAGGTATTGCGTAACCCGCCGTGAACTGCTCGCTGTGGTATTCTTTGTAAAGCATTTCAGGCACTATCTCTATGGAAGAAGATTCCTGCTCCCGACTGACCATGGATCTTTGAGGTGGCTGACTCATTTCAAAGAGCCTGAGGGACAACTAGCGAGATGGTTGGAAGTTTTGAGCAGCTATGACTTCGAGATTCAGCACCGGCCAGGTGTTTGTCATGGGAATGCGGATGCTCTGAGTCGTCGACCATGCGGACAGTGTGGAAGGTCCGAAGCACCTGAAGAAGGTGTTATTCGGAGAGTTCAGTTTCGTCCGGTGAATGGTGAATTTGCGACAGCTCAACTAGCAGACCCAGATATCCGTCTAGTGATGGAATGGGTCCAAGCAGGGAAGAAACCAGAGTGGAAGGACATTTCCCATTATGGTTCCGTGACAAAAGCATTACGGGGCTCATTTGTAGTGCTTGTAATGGACCAAGGTATGTTGATGCGACGATGGTACAGTAACCAAGGACGGGTAATTCGTAATGTGTTGGTGGTACCACAGACCTTGAGAAGACGAGTGATGAGAGAATGCCATGATCGACAGACCGGTGGACACCTAGGAGTTCGTAAGACATTGTCTAAGGTGCGACAGAAATATTCCTGGCCTGGGCTGCAAACAGATGTACGACAGTGGTGTCGCTCTTGCGACATTTGTGGCCGGAGGAAACATGCCGGGAAGAAGCGGAGAGGTGCTCATCGGGGAAATCTAACCGGAAGCTCTGGGGAGAGACTTGGCATCGACATCCTCGGTCCACTATGCAGAACAGATAGGGACAATGCATATGTGGTGGTGATGAGCGACTATTTCACCAAGTGGGTTGAGGCTGTACCTTTACCTAATCAAGAAGCAGAGACGGTAGCCACAGCGTTGGTCGATACCTACGTGGTACGATTTGGGGTGCCCACCTCACTCCATTCCGACCAGGGACGTCAATTTGAGAGTAAGGCTTTTTAGAAGATGTATCAACTATAGGGGATCAAGAAGACGACTACAGCGTATCACCCTCAGTCGAACGGCCTTGTAGAGAGATTCAATCAGACACTGGCTCAGATGTTGAATGCGGTGGTTGAGAAGGACCAGAGCGACTGGGACCTTGAGATACCCGTGGCCATGATGGCGTATAGAGCAGCTGCGCATGAATCCACGGGATTCTCGCCAAACATGATGGTGTTGGGTAGGGAAGTGCAGCTGCCTTCCCACTTGACGGTGGGAAGTGCACCAATGGAGCCGTAGGAACCATGCCAGTGGGTTGATTTCTTGAGAAGTGACACGGTAGATGTCCACAGGGAAGCCAGGGACGTTCTGCAGAAGATTCTCAGACGCCAGACCTGGGGATAAGGTCACAGAAGTACCGGCCTGGCGATAAGGTGTACTTACACACGCTGGTGAAGAAGAAGGGACTCAGTCCGAAGCTGCAGGACCGAAGGCTGGGGCCATTTGAGGTTGTCCATTCGTTGTCAGACGTGACAATGATTATCCGACCTGTAGAAGGCGGGAAGACGCAGATAGTGCATCATGATCGCCTGAAACCCTGTAACCCTCGGCAAGATGACAGCGATGAGTCTGAGCCTGAAGAGGGGGGTAATGAGCCCACTGAGGGAGAAGTAGTGCTTATGCCTGATCCTTATAATGTTGATCCTCCCCCTGAGTATGAAGGACACGAACAGTCCTTGCTGGAATGTCCAGTCGATCGAGAAACCTTCACTCGTGGCGACCGCGGTAAACGATGCGTTGGACGACCCGCTCGATATGATGATTATGTGGTGTACCGCTCCAGTGAAGCTCCTTCCGCCCATTAACATAATACATGCCTCAGATTGTTGATGATGTTGAATAAACATATCAACATATATTTCTATGTCGATATTCTTTTATTTATTTTATACTTGCAGAGAAAGTCAAATGAAGAAAGTTCATCTGTGTGAGATGTGCGGGCTGGCTTTTGAGTCCGGGTCCCAGTGCCGGCCGCACATGAGGCGGCGTCACCCAGAGGGAGTTCCACCCATGAGGAGAGAGAGAGATAGGGGGAGGTCGCCCCGGCGACGTGCGCACTCGGCCAGGGTCACCAGCACGGTGACCTCGGAGACAATCGAGATGCGCACTGAGCGGGTGGCGGCCCCGACGGTGAGGAGGGCCACGGGAGCTGAACAAGCCCCGTTGTCCCTCCTGTAAAGGCTGAACAAGCCTCCAAGGGAACCACTGGGGCGGGGGCTGCAGAAGCCCCCACGACGACATCGGCAAAGGTGGCCGCGGTGGTACCTTTGCCCACCCCTGAGACGGAGGGCATCAGCCTGGAGGAGCCAGCCCGGGAGACTGAACGGCGCACCAGGGACCCGGCAGCCTCTGTTCCTAGCATATCTAGTGCAACAGAGGGACCTAGCCGGGCCGAGGCGGCTGTTCAAGTCTCCCAGATAACAACCACCCCAAAACGGCCATCAACAAGGGATGCGGCGACACAGACACCACCACCGGAAATCGCCGTCCAGCGTCGCCGCATCACTGTGAGGACTACTCGCCCCGACGGAAGCGTCGAGGAGACGACAACGGAGGAGTCCTCCTGGGTGGAACAGGCGATGATGAGACCCCGCTAGGCGTCCGAGTATCCTAGCCATCCAATCTCCCTCTCCCTAGCCCACTCAGCATATTCCGCTGCATGGTTTTAACTTCGTCTCGGGAAACTACCCAGCCGTTTTTAATATAAGGACCACGATGAGGGCATCGTAAGTCGGAGGCGTGGGTTGCGTAGCGTGACCGGCTCGACGTGTAATCATGACATTGTGCGGGAAGAGAATCCTGACTTACAGATGTTACGATCGTTCAGACTTGCACCTGGTAGACATCCTAGATGCGTTTGTTAAGTCCTGAGCTTCGAACAACCTATTGATCGGCGACAAACTGGTAAATTTTATCGCAACAGACGAGTATGGAGGCTGCCATCTTGGTTCTGATTGTTTTGCATTGTGAGGCTATTTTGGGAAACAGCGAGATGCACGCGCTGTAAAGCGCGGACCTAGGAGTAAATTCTCTGGCATTATCCGAATTGATTATTGGCTGATAGCAGACCGCATCAAGTCTCGTGCAGTTGGAATTTGCGCCAAAAGTGCGGACGTAAACGAATGAGGGAAATTTATTTGATTGGCTGTTAAAGTACAAGGAAATTCATCATTGGTTGATAATTCACGTGCGGAAAAGATGCTAAAAATAGCAGAATCCTCCCGTTGGGTATAAATACAGGCCATTTTCAGCATACGGCGCGCAGACTGGCGACGAACTTGGAGAGGTAAGATCTGTACAAGATCTGAAGAAGATCTTGATATCTGTATAAGATATGGAACATTTATTTACTATAGGGCAGGGAGAGGGAGCTTCCCCGGCGTAGGCGCGTCGTGAAACTACATCAAAAATATATTTATTTAAGCTGAATAAGCTTAATGACTATATTTTGAGGGCAGTAACGAGATGAGGTTGACGGTGCATGGTGCCCCCCCCCCCTTCGCCTGCTGTTCCTAGATGTTCACCCGGGCCTGTCCCAGTCTCGCCCACCCGTGTTCCCTGTTTAATTCATTTGAACGTTTCTAGTTCCTGGAACACGGATGCTACTATTTATTTTAGATATTATTTAACAAAGTAGGAATTAATCATTCTTAGATATAATTTCTATAAAGTAAGGGACGCATTGGTTAATGCACGTTCAGTTAAATTTCATATACCCAGGCAGTCTAAACCCCTGTGGTTAAAGACCCATTTGAAGATAACTGGTAGTAAGTAAAGATAATTGTATGTTCACAGGCAGTCTAAACCCCTGTGTACTTGACTGGTTTAATGATAATGTAATCTTTGATGCCCAGGCAGTCTAAACCCCTGAGGCTTGCTTATTATCTAGTACGTTACTGCATAAATAACTATACCAGTCAAGTTAACTATATTTTAAAGCATTCAATACTTTGAGATATGAGAGCTAACAAGTAATATACACTTATACACTTCTATTGTAAATACGTTCTCTTTATTTGGAAATACAATTGACTGTTTGATTTATATCTGCTTTCTCTCTCTTCTCTGGAGACTCTTGATTGCTTCAGGGTGACGGTGTCGTCTGCCTCCGAGTCACGGAACTGATGAACGATCCCTGTAACAAGAGACTCTAAATCCGTTACAATATTGAACTTCAGACTTACAAAAACCTGCACACAGTTACCTCCCTTGGCTAAATTTTGCCGATAACTCTTGGACATAACCTGGACTTTTATAGGAAAAATGCATAAAAATGGATGCCAATGATATGCAGAACTATTAGCCCAACTTTTGGTATGGTTAAAAAAAGTGTAATCCTCCAAATCTCACTGACGTTTCAGACATTCTGATAACTTAATGGCCTTTGAGGATATTGAAAAATCAGGTTGGTTCCCGACACTCCAGTGTTGAAGCTTCACCGGCGAATGAAGAGATAAGTTAAACTCTTGATTTTACAACTCTGTAAAGAAGGCATATTGGCTACTTATAGTATTTTCTGGTTGGCAATTGCCACACAAATAAATGAATATGAATCGGATTCACTAACTTCATTCTTGTACATGTCTACAATACAATATCATTGAACTTTGACTGCAGCTTGCAGTGTACATGAAATACATCAAACATGAATGAATGTCGCTATGCATTCTGGGCAACAATGGTAAATCCATTGTATCGTCAAACAATTGTGATAGCAGTTGAACGCCTCGACAAATTTGTTTCCATCGTCCACTGGTACCACATATGCAACTCTCGTTTGGCTAGACTTCATTTACAGTATTGTTGAAGTCTTTTCAATAATTAGAACTACGCTTCTTAAATTCGTACCACGTATACAACGAGAGACACATCAAAATATACTCAACAGGAAATTCCTTCCATGTTTTTTAGCAGCCTTGGATGCTTTCATTAATTTCTCTAGTTAAGATTGCTCTGGTTTATTCTTCCTGTGTTTCTGTGGTATTATTTACATGTAGTTTCAGTGCCTGGGTTGGAGAGAAGCAGAAAGGTGTTTCTTATAGAGACTGGGATGTCGGACAAGGTCATGTGGCCTGGTGGCTGTGATGGAAAAAAACACAAAGCGTTTCTCATGGAGACCAGAAGGTTGGACAAGGTCATGTGGCTGAGGAAGACATACATGTAGAGAGCGTTCAACATGTTGATCAGAAGCCTGGGCAAGGTAACCTGCGCTGTAAATATGTTGCGTAACATTTTCTTTCATTTGCTCCGTTTTTTCTTATTCGTTATTTTATTTGTTAAGTTTGTTTATGAGAACTTCTGACCCAGGTGAGCATGATTATATGTGAATAAGATAAGACAAGATGGAAATGGGAGGGCATTAAAATTGATGAAAACTGGATATTAAAAGTTACTGATGGATTATCTGTGGTTGAGGGTCGAACATAAACGATGGTACATGTAATGAAACATGAGGTTCAGATAGGATCTGCTGTTAAAAACATGAATTTCAGTGAGGGTGAATTTTGTGTTTTAATTACCCTGGAAATCGCCTGCCACCAGCCAGTGGTTCTCCCAGATAATTAGTGTGTCCTCCACCGCTGAAATATTTGTGGACCTTTGAATGCGAGCTTATGTACATCAGTGCAAACATGTACGTACATAATAATTTCTTGGATAAATGCATCATAAAAGAATATTTAGTGAAATATTATATCTTGTAAGTATCAATTGAAATTATTTTCCAAACGGACTGGTCAGGAATGTCATTTCTGTTACAGCTGAGATGCAAGTTTCCTACCTCAGTGGTCCTCCAGTTTACCTTGGAAACTATATTGCGGTTCCAGTTGGAGTTGGTACTAAAGGTAAAATTACTGTTCTGCTTTTATGAAAGTTTCAAACATCATCTCCTTCACGTTTTGATCCCCCCCCCACTCACCCCCCCGCTCCCTCATGCAAGTGCACGTGGGGCTTGAACAACTACTCGCCATGCAACTTGCAGGTTGGCCAGTCTTCCTATGTTTCCGAAATAAGGAACGTACTTTCTGCAAAATTAGGCTATTTTCCTAATTTAGGGTACACAAACTCACAAGGTGGAGGTCTTTTTTAATTTGGAGAGGTTCACAAAAAAATAGTGGAACTCACCATAGAAACCCTTAGTAGTTACAGGTGCGTAAACCCTGTTTTTATTTTTATAGATCATGTTATGTATCGATTCTTGTTTTATGCAGAGCTCGTCATGAGAGGCGAGTGACTCGCCTAAACATGTACGGGAGGAGGAGAGCTGTTACTCGCCTGAAAAAAGATGCGCTTCTTCAATAACATGCAGTTTATGATTGTTCTCACTCTCCAAAGCTCGCCACAGACATTTTATAGGGGAGCAACTGGTCATTCTCCTTTATTATCCACATGACGATCTGTTGTGGTTAAATAAAACTCCGTCAACAATTTTCAGTCCTTTTTTATGATTTTTGCTGTTCATTTGATAGGCATCTTCATTTTATCTCCTTTAAGTATCCTCAATGGAATTTTCAAATGGCTGAAAACTATGAAAATGTTCTGAAAGAGGAAAACTCAATGAAATTCTCAAATGGCTGAAAACTATGAAAATTCTCTGAAAGAGGAGAACATAGACACAGAAAACGCTAGTTTAGAAACAAAGTACAATCAGTGACGTCGCGCCTGTGGTCCCAGTCTCTCCACAGTCACATTCCATATTGAGAGCTTGAATTGATTGAAAAATTAGTAATAGGTTTTATACGAGTAGAGTGGTAGCAAAATAATAGTTCAGATAAATAATTACATCAACAATTTATCGAATATGAGTTAAGGTGTATTCCATGCCATGAAGATCTCGCGGTGAAACATATTCTCATAGATTTTAAGAGATCATTTTATCTAGCAGCTACGCTGGAAGATCTAGCCGGGTAAAAAATTATATCTTAGATTATTTGAGAGAGATCGGCTTGTTATATAAGTTTTAATGTCTAAACGTTAGTTTACTGAGTTAGTGACTTGAATACTTAGAATTTTGTTTGATCGTCGCTACATAGCTGAAATATTGCTGAACGCGACGTCAAACCTTAATTCTCTCGCTCTCTCTCTCTCTCTCTCGAATATGAGTAACTTTACCACAATGAAAGCATTGCAAGCAATCATATATTTACAGTACTACTGGTAGACAGTGGGCGAATCACCATACACTTTTGATGGTTTCTGATGCGATCAGAAGAAAATCTAGAATAAATGGAGAAAATTGTAGGACTTCTATGGACTGCATAACTTTATGAATTATTTAAATCAGGATATTGACCGCAAACACGCAACGTCGGTGCATGGTCGAGTTCCGACTTGATGAAAATACACGCGAATGAAACCCCAACAGAATCAAATTTCACGTTTTAGAAGAGATGCATCAGCCTAAAGAAACAGAGAAAATTTCAAGCTAATTTAGGTTCATACTATTCACCAGAGTGATATTTTCTTGTAAACAGTAGGAATCCTCGGTTACTCTTCGCATGAATGTCATCAGAGGGGGTATACATTGTGCAGTTTCACTTGCATGCACTCTGTAGGCTACGGCAGTGAATTGTTTATCTGTTAAAAGATTACTCCCACAAATGACCTGCTTTTTTCACGAATTACAGGAGTTCCTTGACTTCTGGAGAATTGTCTGTATTTACTCTTTTCTCCAGATTTGTTGAATATTTCAGTTAAGCTTTATTTTCCAAACAACCACTGAGTGTTACAATGAAGCGAGACGAAAGTTTTGTGATTGTACGGACCGTATGTCAACTGTTGTCGCTCGCTGGCGAAGCAAACGGTGCAAGACTCTCTATCATTTCTCCGAGAGCCGTCACGCATGTGCCGTCATTCAGTCTTTGACAAACAAAGCTCTTATGCATAACTGTTAAAGAGATAAAATATGGTGATTATCGCTTGTCTTGTCAATTTAAATCCGACACAGTGTAGGCTGCTCAACGTATGTGGTGGAAAGTGGTGGTTGACGATGCAGAAGATAGCTTTATAAACTGTCGTCTTTTGCGCTAATTTCATATATTTCGGCGATAAATACTATTATATATTAATAAAACTGGTGCTGGAAGGCCCACCAAACATTCAACTGCTTGATATAACGCGAAAATATGGTGAATAAATCAGGGAGTTGTTCAGGTTCTTTCTATCTGAATATCATTGGCAATTATGGAGAGTTCCCTTCACGACGTCATGGGTCAAAGATTACGCGTTCGGAGAGGAAATTGGAAAACTGACATTCTTCCATAAAATACTGGATTTTAGGGTAAGAAATAAGAGGGAAGACCTAACACAACCATGTTCTATGACACCAAAGAACAGTTTGACGCTGAGTGGGTATGTAGGCTGAGGATACCCTTTAAGGGCTTGCATCCCACACCCTCTGGTATTGGTATTGTTATTCAGTGAACTATGTAGATGATCCACACACATACGTAGTTTTGGAAAGCAAATTTCTCTGGGCTTATAAAAATGTGAATATTCTGACCGTGAGAATGGTAAATGTCAAAATATTACAATTTTATTGCAGGTCTTTATACAAAATCAACCTCCATTTTAAAACGTTCATTTTTCGAGAACCACCGAAAGTTTCATCGAATAAATTACTTTACCATGTAGGACAATTCTTTAACAAAAAAGGGTCCCCCCGTATTTCGAGTTATTTCCTGATTGCCGAGATATTTACGCCCAAAGCTAGACGTTTTCACAATGTATCCATTTTATCCATTTTTATTGGAGAAAGCTAAAATTCCACAGAGAAAGATCTACCCCGAAATTAGAAAAATTGAGGGACCGTCTTTCAGTTGAAGGGTTGTCCTGCATGGCAAAGTAATAATTTTGATGAAACTTTTGGTGGTTCTCGAAAAATAAACGTTTGAAAATGGGAGCTCATTTTGCGTAAAGACTTACGGTAAAAATATTTACATTTTTGTAATCCTGCATAAATTTGCTTTCCAGTAATATGTATATGTGTGTCGATCACCCACATAGTTCACGAGATAACAGAACAAATGAAGAGTGTGTGAAAATCCGCTCAGGTGGGATGCAACCTCTTAAATACTACATGCGTTCCGTTATTTCCCTTGGTAAACCGTGATCCATTCCAGTTCCTTCGTGGGGGACCAGCTAGAAGTTAGGGATCAAATTCAAGACTGGTGAGTTGGAGCAGGTACCACATTTGGCAATGCCCAAATATAGCAGAGATGGCACGCACACTTACAACCAATCAACATTCCATTGTCTTGGCTATGCACTGCGTCGTTATAATTATTTATAATGTGGTGTCCTCATTGGAGCTAGAGTTTAACTTACATGCAGAAATGGCAGGTTGCCAAGGGAGAAGAGGTATATCTTTGACAAAAGATGTAATGAAGATGTCCGATATTGTGCTTTTATATTGCAATGGGAGGTTTTTAAAAGGCAATTGTTGTTTAAACAAAATAAACTGATTTGAAAAAGAGCATATCTAACTTCTAAGATGAACACATTTGAAGCATAATCTCTGTTGTGATTATCCAATACACCCCAATAAGATATCTAGAGTTTAGCATACATTTACTCTCGACCATTGGTTAAACCAACATTTGAGAACTTGGAAATGACCTGTCACATTTTCATGTACACGTTAAAGATGTTGAGCTCATGATCACCAGAAACCTGAAAATGCTTGATTGTTCATGTACAGACACTACATTCGTAGGATACAAAGTCACATTTTCATGAAGTAAGAGCGCATAGTGATTCAAAATCGTTCGTTCATTTGCCTGTTGGACAGCGATGATGTTTGCGATAGTCATACTGTTTTCCTGGCGGTAAAAGCAGTGATAACTTGCATCTATCCTCATCTTTTTGTGGCATATGTTCAGCTCCCATAGCTTGTTTAGAAGAAAATCAAGATTTTGTCTCGGAAATAGTTCATTTGACTGACCTGGAAGTAACCACAGAGGATATTGGACAAGGTAACCCAGCTGACCTGTAAATATGTTTGACAATCTTCATGTGAAATAAATTATAAAAATCAAATGACAATGATAGAAGAGAGAGAGAGAGAGAGAGAATTAGGGTTTAACGTCGCATTCAGCAATATTTCAGCTATATAGCGACGATCAAACAAAATTCTAAGCAATCAATTCAAAAACTCGGTAAACTAATGCGTTAAAACAGGTACAAACATTAAAATTTGTACAACAAACCAATCTCTCTCAAATAACCTAAAATACAATCTTCTTTCACTCTGCTAAAAAGATCTTCCAGCGTATCTGCTCGATAAAAGTATCTCTTACAGTTTTAAAATCTATGCAGTCCAGGAGAATATGTCTCACCGTCAGATCTTCATGGCAAGGTATACACCTTGGAATCGGCTCTTGTTTTAGTAAATATTCATGAGTTAATCGTGTGTGACCGATCCTACATCGTCTAATCATGGCCTGGTCGAAGCGTTTATGACTGTTCAGGTGAGTATAACCAACCGTTTTTTTTTAACTCGTGAAGTTTGTTATTATTCATAGTATCCCATAGCGATTGAAACAGCCTTCTTACATATGCGCAGATAGATGGTCTGAAATCGCTGTATCGGAGACCAACAGGGTCAACTTCTCCATCTAAAGCTGCCTTAGCTAGTCTATCAGCTTCAGTGTTGCCTTTGATGTCAACGTGACTAGGCACCCAACAAACACAATATCTGTTGATCAAATCTGGTGTCATATAATTGTAGAATTTCCAAGATGGTGGGATGAGTGGAATTTCCATTTTTAATTGCTTTAAGGCATGACAGTGAATCTGAGAATATGACATATTTTTTTTCCTTCTAGTGGATCCAATACCTTCCAAAGCAGATAATAGAGCTTTTGCTTCTGCAGTAAATATGGAACTTTTACCTGGCAGTCGATACGTTTTAGTTTTGGAACTAAAGATAGTAGCACATGCTACTCTCTCACCATCTTTAGAACCATCTGTATAAATAGCCTGATGTAAACTGTATTTCTCTCTCAGTAGACCGAATTCCTGAGTATACACGAGCTGGCTCGTGTCTGCCTTTTTATATTTAGTCAGTGAAATATCTACTTCTGGTGTGGCTAACTGCCATGGTGGAGTTGGCAAGAGCTCGTTAGGTAAAATCTGACTAACTTTAATACCAGCTGCTACAAGATGTGGTTTCATACGGATTCCAAGAGGTGGAATAATCGAAGGTTTTAGCGAATATAAATCTGCGTACTCAGGGTTGAAAACACAGTTAAATGCAGGATTTGAGTGGTTCGAACGCAGTTTTGTGATATATTGCAGCGATAATTTGATTCTCCGAAGTTCTAAAGGAATTTCATCCGCTTCTACGTACAAGCTTTCTTTGGGTGATGTTCTGAACGCACCGAGGCAAAGCCTTAGTCCTTGATGGAGAATAGGATCCAGCTTTGCCAAGTTTGACTTGCTTGCACCATTGTAAACAATAGAACCATAATCGAGTTTGGAACGAACAAGCGATCGATATAAATGAAGGAGAGTTTGCTGATCCCCCCCCCCCCCCACTTATAGCTGGCAACGACTTTCAACAAATCCAGAGCTTTCGTGCATTTGGCTTTTAAGCAATTTATATGTGATTTGAATGTTAGTCGTTGATCAAACCACATGCCTAGAAATTTGACCTCTTTTACTACTTTGATTTCAGTTCCGTCTAATTTTAGTTTTGGATCTTCGTGCTGGAAGTATTTTCTGCAAAAGTGTATACAATTTGTCTTAGCTCTGGAGAACTTGAAACCATTTTCTAGACACCATTTCTGAATTCTGTGTAGACAAAGTTGTAATGTTCTCTCAATACTGTGTATACTTTTCCCACTACACGATATATTGAAATCGTCTACAAAAAGTGAGCCATCAATTGATTTATTCAGAACTGCAGCCAGGCTGTTGATCTTAACACTAAACAGAGTAGTAGACAAAATACTGCCCTGTGGGACACCCTGGTCTTGATCAAAATGATCAGACATAGTTGTACCCAAACGAATTTGGAATTGTCTATCATTCAAAAAGTTGGAAATAAAAACTGGTAAACGACCTTTTAATCCCATCTTTTGAAGATCTTTAAGAATCCCGTATTTCCATGTAGTATCATAGGCTTTTTCTAAATCAAAAAAGATAGAAACCACATGTTCGTTCTTGGCGAAAGCATTCTTAACAAACGAATCTAATCTGACTAAATGATCAATGGTACTTCTATTTTTTCGGAAACCAGCTTGAATATCAGTAAGTTTCTTTTCAGTTTCCAGGTACCAAACAAGGCGATCATTTATCATGCGTTCCATTGTTTTGCAGACACAACTAGTCAGTGAAATAGGACGATAATTACCAGGGTCTGTATGGTCACGACCAGGCTTTGGTACTGGTATAACTATGGCATTGTGCCAAGACGGAGGAAATTCTTCTCTATACCAAAGTCTATTGAATATGCGTAATAGGATTTCTAGAGATGATTCCGGTAGATGTTTCAAAAGCTGATAATGAATATTATCAGGGCCTGCAGCAGAATCATGAGCTTTCGTGAGGGAAGCATGAAGTTCTTCTATTGTAAACGAAGCGTTATAGCCTTCATGGTTACCGGAGGTGAATTTAATTTCTTTTTTCTCTTCTCTTTTCAGGAAACTTTGAAATTTAGGTACATAATTTTCTGATGAACAGTTTTTGGCAATTGTTTCTCCTAATTTATTTGCAATTTCTACTCTGTCAGTAATCACTTGATTTCCATCGTTGAGATGGTGAACGCTGGACTTGGAACTTTTACCTTTTATTCTTTGGATCATATTCCAAACTTTTGTTATAGGAGTATGGGTATTTATCTTAGAAACATAATTTCTCCAAGAATCACGTTTATTCTGTTTCATGGTTCTACGAGCTTTAGCTCTTGTAACTCTGAGATCTTTCAAATTTTCAGGATTAGGATGTCGGCGGAAATATCGTTCAGCTTTCTTCCTACATTTTCTTGCTTCTTTACAGTCATCATTAAACCAAGGTTTCTTAATATGTGCAACTCCTGAAGATGTGGGAATGGTTTGGTTGGCAATTTCTATCAACATATCTGAGAATAGCTGTATAGGATCTGAAGCATCAGCGAAGGAGACTGATTGCAGTTTTTGTGAACAAAGCTTTTCAAACTCGGGCCAGTTTGCTTCCTTGAAATTAAACCTTGTGAAATGAGGGTCATCAGCTGAATGAACAGCTTTTAGGACCGTGGGGAAGTGATCACTTCCACAAAGGTCATCATGAACAGACCAAGAAAATTGTTCAAGAATAGGAAGGTCGCAAAGTGAGATATCCAATGCTGAATAGGTTCCATGAGCCGAGGACAAATGTGTATAAGAATCATCATTAAAAATACACAACGAATTATTTGATATAAAATTTTCGAGAATTTTACCTTTACAATTGTCTTCATTATCCCAGAGGATGTTACGACCGTTAAAATCACCCATCAATAAACAGGGTTTCGGGAGCTGATCGTAAAGATCTCGAAGTTCATTTAGTCTACCAGAAGAAGGTATGTACACCGTGCATAATGTGAAAACAGAATTCAAGGTAATACGAACTGCTACAGCTTGTAAATCTGTCACTAAATCAACAGGACTGTGTAACACACCCATTTTAACCAATATTGAGGAACCGCCAGTAGCCTTTCCATTTTCGTCTGAAGCGTAGGAATGATAAGGTGTGTATTGGCGAAATTTAAATTTATCTTTATCTGCTTTCTTCAAAAAGGTCTCGTTGAGACAAAAAGCTGATGGTTCATAATCTTGAGTTAATAATTGGAGTTCATTTAAATTTGGCCAAACTCCTCTGCAATTCCACTGAACGATAGTTGGTGGCTGAGCCATCTTCAGTCCGTATATAGAAATAAAACACAAAGCTGCCCAAGCCAAGATATATAAGGTTAGCTTAGCCATTATGTACGTTTTATTTTGATTAATTCTGTTTTACCTTTCTTTTCTTTTTTCCTTTGTTCTCTCTTGCCTTTTTGATTTTCCTTCTTACAAACTTCTTTCTGTCTCTCTTGTCTCAACAAGTCCTTAGACCTTTGGTTCAAGGAAGTCTCGCCTATTAGCGGGCGATCGTTACACTCCTGATACTCCTCATCAGAAAGAATGAGTGTATCACTGCTAGGAGTGGCATTAGCATCGACCACCTCAGGCTCCCCGCCGATATCCATTGCATTCTCTTCATTCTTATTCGAGATAGCTTCATTACTACCAGACTGCTGACTACTTTCTTTTTCTGAGAACTCCTTCATTACTTCCTCGTTTGGTGTGAAGTTAACACCTACACCGGAGTGGATAGGATTAATGGAGGAATCCACAGACTGCACAAGTGCATTCTGACCCGAAACACTACCAGTATCCGGTAAGTTGTCTCCCTTGAATTCAACTTCCGAAGTTAATACTTCAACAGTTTCAGTTTTATCAGAAATCGACTTCTGATCACCTGATTTCTGCTCACCTGCCTTTATTTCTACATCATCGCAAACCTCACTCTCACTGACATCTTCATCATTGCAAACCTCACTATCACCGTCATCTTCATCTTTCAAACCACAACCTACCTCCATCTCGTCACCGAGAGCTTCGTAGTGGTTTGAGGTTTTCTCTATGCTTTCAGCGGCAACTATCTCCTGATGACGTTTGATAGGTTTGCCATCAGGGACAACAGTCTGCCACAGGTCTACAGCACTAAGTCCTCTTCGGACTTCCGTGGGCGGAGCAGAGCGAGGACCAGAGGAACCACCCTTTCTGCCGTTAGCTACGGTATCTCCGGACACCTGTTTGGCTTTTGGACAGGTTTTTTGAAGATGTCCTTCTTGATGACAAATCAGGCATTTATTTTTCAAAGGACACTTCCAGTTCATGTGATTTTCTGATCCACAAGTATAACATGTTTTTACCTGACCGCTATACCATACAGGAAGTCTCATACCTCCAATCAAAATTGAAGAAGGAAGATCACGTTTGAATTTCGTCATCCAAATTCTTCGAACTCCCGTTTCAAACTGTCTATCAAATGAGTAGAACTCCTTTTGTAAAGAAAGAACATCCCCATAAAACTCAAAAGCACGTTTGATCTCAGAATCTTGGAAATCGCCTGGTCCTTTCATTTTTACCAGCAATTTCCCTGGATCAATTTCCTCAAAATAGCCACGTTGATCTCCAACGCGAATACCTTCCAGCACCAGGCGAGCTTTGGTATTCTCATTTGCTACTGTGAGGTTCCACAAGGTATTTGATACCTGTACTAGACCTTTAAGAATTTTCGGTCTTGATCCAACAGTGTCTTTTAATGCGTGATATATATCGGTCGGATCTGCTCTCTCTAGACCGTGAAGTTTTAGGCTCAATGACCTATTAAACTGGCTAAATGCCATATTAAAAAAAAGAAAAAAATTCAAAGTCCACAAGGGAATCTTAATACAAACTACAAACAGTGACACACACAAACCTCAGTAGTGTGCCTCCCCACAGAGTAAACATCGTCTACCCCCTGAGGGAGCCCCACTCTAAAGGTGAAGGTGAAAACTATACAAGCAATACAATAATACACTATCTCTGAACCTTGTCTCGGCCGAACAATAGCCCAGTTCTAAACCGGGTCCGTTGCTAGGTGATACCGAGGAACAAAAGAACAGAGAACAAAGGCTAGCGCACAGCTGTACACTCGGGGTTAAGCCTACAATGCAGAGCAATATAACTTCGGTATGTTACATGTATCCAACCTACCTCGATTCACACGAAACTTATGTGCAAATCGACCTACGTCAAATCGAACGAAAAACGAACCAACTTCAAACTAGATCGTCAACAAGGATATATATATATACAACAGCAAAATTCGAAATATTTACAGACAGCGAACAAACTGAGAAGAGGGAGACAGAACAAAAAACACACCAACCCGCTCGGTCACAAAGACCGAAACGGCAGTAATGGCGGCTCTCTGCCTACCCAAACCAGGCCAAACTGACTAAGTCAGAAAAACGCCCTGAACAGCAAAAAACGGAGAAATAATTTTAAACTTCACCACAGGTATTTGCCAAAAGTATTCACAAAATATATTACACAGAAATCAGAGCTAATATCAGCTGAAATGCGCAGAAATAGACAAATTTCTCGGAGCGAAGACGACAATGATAGAAAACAGTAACTTGTCTACATTTGGATGGCGTCACAAGATTGCGTCTTGTCAATCATTTTCGTTGAATAGCTCGTGAAATACCCTAAATTTCAGGGTTTAGCTTGTGAGAACAATACTCACATCTAGCATACTTAACTATCTCATCATCAGTTTCCTAACGATGACGGGAAAAACGGCTGTTACAGGCGGCAACCTGCCCAAAGCGACAGACACAGAAACACCATGTGCTCGGGTGTTTCCAGTAACGGATGAACCGTTTCGTCTAAAGTTGTCACTATTTTTCGACCAAGCACATGTTGTCACAACTTTCACCCTCGACAAAGCGGGCAGTGAGACCCAGATTACCATCAAGGTGTACCAGCAGAATTATTTACAATATGTACTGAATATGTACCACACAACTTCGAGTGCCTTGCTAAATGGAAAACACCCGGAGGTATTTCTTCACCAGCACCTTGGGGAAATTCTGAATGTGACTGCACATGGTGAAGATGCCAAATCCTGAACAACCAAATTCTGTAGCACTCAAATCCTGTAGTGATACACAAAATTTACCTAAACCTAGTAATGGGGGCACCACTTGCATCAGCAAAGACCTACAAGCTTTGGTGAATAATGTCACAACTGCAAGTGTCACGCAGCACAGGGCGAGTGATATTTGCCCTGTATGTGGCACAGATTCTGATGTTGGAAAAACTATTCAATGCACTGTATGCAACTTGTGGATTCACCAGAAATGTGCCAAGCTCACTAATGCAGCCTATAAAAAACACACGGAAGATTCATCCTTGCCCTATCACTGCAAACTTTCTAATTCGAGTCTCATGCTCATACTGTAGCCTCTCATATTTCAACAAAAAAATTCAAACTCAAAAAATCTCAATGATCAACAACGAAAAACCGATTCATTCAAGGCATATAAATTTATTTGGAATGAACATTAACACTCAGACTTTTTAGCAGCAGTTACTTCCCCTGCTTGCAAACATTTAACTGGTCAATTCACTATAAAAACGTACAATTTTGATTGAATGGATGTTGATGCTGCTGCCTTTGACTTTCAAAGTATACTGACTTCAGCGGCGGGAGCATCTCTTAAGCTTAGATGCTCCTCAAAAAAGAAAACACGCCTATGGTATGATGGAGACTGTAGTACACTTAAAACCAATATGTTTAAAGCTCTTCATAAATGCAAGAAGAATCCTTACAACAGAGCTTACATCATAGATTACTGTAGACATAAAAAGTTATACAAACGTACACTAAAATTAAAACAAAAGTCGCACAGAACTAAAATTCTTAACCAATTTGATAATTTAGCTTCCTCTAATCATACGGAGTACCGGAAGCTAATCAGACTTCTGACTGAAAATAAGAGTAAATCAAACTCGAATAATATAACTCTTGGAGCATGGTCTGAAAATTTCTCATCCCTAAACACTGACAGTGTACCAGATAGTGCCTTTCATCGCACTGTACAATCCAGGCTAACAACACTTCTTAATTCCGACACTGTTCCGAATGAAGAGATCAATTCTCGTGTAACAGCAGCGGAATTTCGTGACGCAGTCAAGAAATTAAAAAAAAAACAACAGGAAATCTGGAGGACCTGATTGTATACTTAACGAAATGAGTCATAGTGCAGCATCTCTACTAATAGATCAGTACCTAAAATTGTTTATTGTTACTCGACTCTGGGACTTCCCCCAACGCTTGGAGCTTATCATATTTTACCCCACTGTATAAAAAAGGCGACAAACTTGACCCTGGAAACTAAAGGGGTCGTGCTGTTGGCAGTTGCCGTGGCAAGCTATTCCTCTCCATCATAAATACCAGAATTGTAAACTACCTAGAAACAAATGATCATATACATGATGCAGTGTGGTTTCCGTAAGGATTACCGAACAGCTGATAATATATTTATTTTGCGCACACTTATCAATAAATATAAGGCTCGTAAGAGTAAACTTGTTGTCTGTTTCATAGATTTTTCAAATGCATTCGATAATGTTTGGAGGACTGGCTTATTTTATAATCTTTTAGAACATAGAATTAAAGGCAAAGTATTTGATCTTCTCCATAGCATGCACAACTCGAATTACTATAGCGTCAAAACTAACTCTGGGGTCTCCCAATCCATCCATTCAGAAAAGGAGTAAAACAGGGATGTGTCTGCAGCTCACTTCTATTTATCACAGGGGTGTGTCTGCAGCCCACTTCTATTTAGCCTTTGAAATTCAATTTTTTTTTTGATTGGGTTTTTGTTTGGGTCATCGTCGCCGTGTGACCAATAAGGTTAAGTGCGACGTTAAACTTCAAACAACCAACCAACTATTTAGCCTATATTTAAATAATCTTAATAAATATATTAACAGTGAGCATAGTCCTCACTTTGGTGATGATCCAGTATCTCTCCTTCTATTCACAGATGATTTGGTTCGATTATCCACTAACAGCACAGGTCGTCAGTCCAACTTTAACAATTTACATATATATTGCACTGACTGGAGACTATCTGTCAATGTTCTGAAGACCAACATAATAATATTTAACTCGTAACTCAAAGTAAGCTTGTCTAAATTTAAGTTTTTTTTTACAATGGTAACCCTGTTCTCATAGTTGCCACTTACTCGTACCTTGGTGTTATTTTTTCTTGTAATGGGAAATTCACTGAAGCAATGTCCATGTTAAAAAACAAATCACTCCAAGCTTAGTATAAATTAAAAGGCAACATCTGCACAAGTGATTGTGCACCAGTCGAAACGCTTATTAAGATGTATGAATCTATCTCCAAACTCACTAGTATTTATGCCTCTGAAATCTGGGGTAGCCAACTAGTTAATTGGAGGTCCTCCAATTTATTCATGAATTGGAATAAATCCATCTGTAACAAAACTACCATAAAAATATGCAAGTCCATATTGCATCTTCCCCAAAAAGCTAGCAACATTGGCTCACTTGCAGAACTCGGGGTCTACCCAGCATCATCTCAGATATACATTAATATGATTAAATATTGGCTTAGATTGGAATAATTAAAGCCAAAACAATTATTGTTCAAAGCACATCAAACTGACAAAGAACTGAATACTGATAAGAACTCTTGGTCACTAGCCATCAACCATATATTAAGTAGTCTCAACCTATCCAGCTTCTACAATGATTACCATCCAAATATTATCACTACTGTTCAAACTGTACTGTCAAGGTTAAAGGATCAATTGGACAGTGTATATCTACAAAATATCTCTCAATGATACATGTAAACTTAGAACTTATGGCACCATTAAACATGCTCCACCATTAAACATGCTCCATCATACTCTCTGTATCTCAGTGCAGTAAGTAACCCAAATTTTAGGAAGTCGGAAACTGCTCTTCGTTTAAGTACATATCCCCTAGAAATCGAACTGGGCCGTTATACTCAACCCAAAACACCAGTAGTTGAACGAATCTGTAAACAATGCTTTCTTGATAAAGTAGATGAACAACATTTTCTTCTTGAATGCCTTCTCTACACTAAGCCAAGACGAGAGTCAATGCATACTGTAATCCAGCTCGATCCTGCCATCCTACAAATGGGTCTAAATGATTTGTTCTGCCTCCTGTTGGACCCTCCACAAACAGTGGCCAAATATATTTATAATAGTAGAAAACTACATGTATCTCTACCTACATATTTCTTCTAATTTTTCGAACAACATATTTAGACTTTGAAGCAACTGAGGCTTAATACTGTGACATGGATATGATATTTTATCTCTAGAAACTGAAAATGTAGCTAGTAATATTTGTAGAATGTTTGCAGAATTTCTCTCCACAGTAGCCTGAAGTTAAGTTTTGAGGTCTGGACGAATAGAAGAAATAGAGTACGGTACTGATTCATTATGTATCAATGCCGATACCTATCTGTATCATTAATACATTATTATTAATATATTTCATCTTGTACATTGTAAATTGTACCCCGTCCCTTGTGGGCTACATGCACTTGCACGTGTTTGTTTCTTGGTACAATAAATTGAATTGAATTGAATCTATGGCAGAAAATCTGTAAAATCAAAACAAAGATCTCCAAGTGATTGTATAATTTTCACTAGGAACGAAAACCTTTAGACAAGTACTCAGTGAACATGGAAATAAATGAATGAGTTAATAGTGTCAGATGAAATAGACAGACAGGGTTTGCCATGTATTGTAAAGGTATTGAAGTTCACTGTCAAAACAGTCAAAAAGACCAGTGATGTGTGCAATACCAGCCTAATTAATAAGCCACTTGGGATCGTAAGAGGCCGGGCGTCAAGGCTTTGTCTCTCAGATGTTTGACAATCTTTGTGCATGCGGAATATGGATGTCGGCAAATATTGCGATGTGATAGACAATGTTTCAAGGTATGTGATTCCTATACGGGCCGTTCTGAAGTCAACCGTCAGATAGGCAAGTGTTTGACATATTTGGACCCACTAAATTTCACTTTTGAAAAGTTATATATGCTTTATCATAATCAAAAAAATAAATTGTAGTTTTTTGCCCAGGTTAATTTCTGAATTGATAGGGCTGATAGCATAAGGTTACACTTAAGCTGATTTAAACAATTTGTTATTGAAAAAATGAATTATGGGGAATGAGGTTATTTGGTATTTCATGTATGTAGGTCGTATTGAAGTGAGCTCAAGTGTTGCTGACTATCACAGCCCAGATGAGGACAGCTCAGACGATGACAACCCAGACTATGGAAACATGTTCCTGACAGCAGTGCTGACTCCGACGGAAGTGAAATCATTCCTATTCAGGTAAAAAGGGGCTGAACTTGTCAGCAATACAGATTTAGTCAAGTGTCCCTATTATACTGTGGCTACTTCATGTCTCACAGGCAGCAGTTGCAAGTTTCTTCACCTCTGGCTTGGGGTTTTCTCAAGAATATTACATAACGGGGGATTTCCCCCCTATAAAATTGAAAATCAATGTTCATATTTCTTAGCTAAAACATACCTTCACTGACCGTGATGACCCTCCCGCCTCCCCGCTTTGGGTTATTCTCTGCGTTAGAATAGAATGAAGGAGGATTATTGGAACTCATTGGCCTTATATATTGGTAGATCTGTGCCTGGGCAGTTGGGGGTAACAGAAAGTTTAATTTTAAAATATTGCAACGAGTATTAAGTAACACACAAGGTGCATAGGTCAGCGAAGAGAAGTTTTATTGCGTATGAAATTGATTGAGTTAAGCTTTAACGTCTTTTTTAACAATATCACGACGAGGCAACATGGCACCAGCAAACCAAGTTGAGTTCATTTTGCCTCTTTGAAGCAACATAAATCGGACATCCACCAACCATCCACTTTTAAATGTATTTAATAGATCACGAAGCTATGTTCATTTTTCTGTAGTTCTGTACATTACAGTCCGTTTTATCTTCAATCTTAATAAATTAATATCCTATCAATGCTCCCCAATCGTACATGTCGCTATATAGGATCTTACATATTTCAATTGAATTTGGAGTTCTGAGCGCCCATACCATGGATATTTAATAGCATTATGACATCATGGTCGCATCTGGACTCATCCATTTGCAGTCGGGGAGGGGAGATAGGTTCACTATGTCCATTTACCCTAATGCTTACACCAAAGATCAGTCCATATCTGATTGTCTTATTTGTCAATTGGTAATTGGCTCTTGAGTCAATTTTAGTGATTGCTCCATATTATTAATTCATTGTCATTTTCTCTTGATTATGGGAGTTTCTTGAGATTGCTTTTTAGTAAAGCCATTATTAATTAACTTCGTTCATCATCAATCAAATGAATCAAATGTATATTGTGTGATTGTTTGCCTTGTACTGGGCGCTATGATTAGCAAATAAAATACCTTGAACCTTGAACCTTACCCCGTATTATGGCGCCACAATGTCGGGACCGCGGCAAAATGAAAAGACACCCCGTCAGCGAGCCGGCTAATTCGGCTGAGCCAACCAAAAATACTTTGTCATCAATGTTCCCTTCAAAGCACTATAAAGCGTTCTCGGGATTGGTTAACACGCGAGTTAATGCAAGCCTGTTAGATCCTACAAGCGACAGTATCCAAATGGGGAGCAGATAGGATTTAATTTTAATTAGATTGGTTTTATCTTATAACACTCATATGCTGTTTAGCGTAAAGGAAACATATCATTTGAGCAAAACTATCTGAAGTCTTGTCTCTGCACAAAAATTATGCGTATTTTCTATGGAAGTTCAACATGTTAAGGGAAACCACAATACAAATTATCGTACAGCATAGCGAGTTCAGCGTGATACTTGGTATATGGTCACACGTAACCGGTGAACCGTAACCTGTCTTGACTTACAATGCCTAGTATTTGAGAAAAAACCCCCCTGAATATTATAGTGATACTGCTGTTGTGAATTCAAAGATATTGGCAAGGACTGTCATTTATAGACCGCTTTGCAAGATTAGTTCACATTGACAACTGGAGAGAGAAACAAGGTAATGGCATGGTCAGCAGCTGCATGCCAGCCAGAATGATCCAGTTCTGGTTTGCCGATAATAGGATTAAGTCTATTTCTTTGAATCTCTTGATAATTTCGGATTCAATAAATGGAACCGTGCCATAAAATTTAATGTAACAGAATAATAAACTTCATTCCCTAAGCTCCACTCCCACAATAATACTGACTTATTTTAATCGCAACGACTCCATGGTCGTGCTTTACCTTCAAAACTAGCAGCATGTAACCAGTTAAATCTAATATTTTTCTAGTAGCACATCAACACACAATTTCCCACTGCACGCCCTCTTCAACGTATTTTTTCTGCAACAACCTCACTGGGGCCACCAAAAAGCAGTGAACACCTCTCGGTGGAAACATGCATTGTGCGCCCAGTACCATCTCGCCGGAAAACAACAACACCTGTGTCGAGGCAAAAGGCATACAGTTGTCAAACTTTAATTTCTTGTTAAATTAAAGACTCTCCACAGAACATTACAGGCATTTAACAGTGTACTAACAGTATGTGATGGGAGTAAGAGAAAACAACTAAGAATTAAGCGATTCTTAATTTGTTTTCTCTTAATACATGAACAAAAGGCAGAAAGAATTCCATGTATCATATACTCTTAGCATACTATTGAATACTGCAACTAGTTCGATGTAAAGGACTAGCTCCACAGGAGCATTACTGTTTATGTCCAGTGAAATTAATATTCCTGCAATGTTCTGTGGAGCTAGTCTCAAGCTAACATGAAACCAGTGTTCATAACTGTATGCTTTTCAATCGACAGGGTGGTTCTCTGCCTATTAAGGATGCAATGTGCGTGTCTATCATGTGAAAGAGAAAACTGTATCATATTCATGAGCATGTGTTCTTTGTTAGGCTGTTCACTGTTCCATGATCCGGACGTTTAAACCGATCTTGAATGTCGTCTTTTTGTGTACTGTATTACTATTGTAACTTGAATAGCACAAATTAAGTGAGAAGCACTTTTCTAATTTAACAACGCATTACATCAACCAGGACTTTATCAGAGACTGCCGTCAAACTGAACACCAGCTGTATAGTCCCGATGCTTATATTTGTACTCTAAATCATGCCATGAAGATCTCACGGTGAGACATATTTTCGCAGACTGCATAAATTTTAAGATTGTAAGAAATACATTTTATCGAGCAGCTACCCTGGAAGATCTTTTTAGCGAAGTAAAAGAAGATTGTATTTTAGAATATTTGAGAGCGATTGGTTTGTTCTACAAATTGTAATGTTGTACCTATTTTAACGCATTAGTTTGTTGAGTTATTGACTTCAATACTTAGAATTTTGTCTGATCATCGCTATATAGCTAAAATATTGCTGAATGCGACGTTAAACCTTAATTCTCTCTCTCTCCCTGTACTGTGAATCCATCGCTGAACGTATCCAAGGCAAAAAGAAATCGTATTACAGCAACGCTATTACGAAAAAGGGATTTCCCCTTTTCATCTATCCACTCGGAAAGATACAAAAGCAGTTAACTGCAACTGACATGTCTAACCGCCAACCACGTGTATCAAACGATTTCCCTCGCCATGTGTAACTTCCATCACCAGAACGGTTTGACATGATTTGTTTGAATGAAAGACAGTATACAGTAGCAATCAGTCAAATTTTGTTTCTTGTAATATGGCCACTCATCAGTGAGTTTACAGCGCATTTTGCCAGGGATTCATCGAGCGATAGATATGCTGTACCAATATACCATCGAAACCCACACACGCTGTCGACCAACCATTCCAGATGGACGGTAAGGTCTCTAATAATTCAATCACCCTATTATTGAAATTCAATTACCCCAATTGTTTTGCCACTTCAATAAATTTGATGACCATCAAAATGTCCAATTATTTTGAAGAAATGGTATACTTGAGAAAGAAATTTTTCATGATTTGACCACCTTCTGGTTCTAATAAATTTGATCACCTCGTGATTTTATGGTGGAAAATTTCACTTCCTGTGATTGAATTGTTAGAAACCTCACCGTAAGATGTCACCTGTCACTGGTCAACTGGTACCGTATCGGCTATTAGCTTCTGTTAGACCAGCAGTGAACGAAACCTTGTCCAAAATAGAGATGGTCTTGTCCCCAGCGAAGTAGCATACTACACTACGTGGAGGCTTCCAAATGCAGGTAGTCATGTTCGGGTCTTGCTGTTTATCGCGATTGTTCAGTATGACAGCAGCTGGTGAGCTCGAGACACTCACACATTCATTCTTTGAATTCATGCGTAGTATTGGGAGCAGCATGGGACGATTGTCCAACATCAACCTGATCATTTTCTCGTGGAGAGGTTATTTTCTGGCTTTGGTCGGTGCTGAGACTGTCGCTGGACCGGTACCACATGCACTACCTGCAGCGCGAGACTGTTGTCCCACTGACAAGTCCAACCTGTCGATGTAGACCGCACATCAGACTGCTTTGGCTGTTTTGGTGTCTGCTTAGCCTTTGGTGTTGTCATCTTGCGTTTACGTATAGCGTGTAGTCTGTCAGATTTCCATACAAATATGGAATTTTTCCGCAGATCTTGAAATGTAGAGGCATCTGATATCCCGGCAACTGGCAAATCATCTGCTTCAGATTCGAATTCACTGGAATTGAAGATTTCTTGAATTGTGACCTCTGAAAACCTTCTCTGAGAACCGGAGGGACAAATCAGTTCCGACGTTTTTTTCTCTATTGCGGACATATACTTGCATTCCACAACGCCAAGAATCTAGATTTCGATTCCCCTTTGGGTCTCCATCCTTGTTGTGAGTATCTGGTTTCGGACTCTCCTTGGAGCCACAATCTAGATTCCCCTTGGGTCTCCATCCTTGTGAGTATCATGCTTCGGACTCTCCTTGGAGCCAGACTCCATGCGAGTATAGCCGGTAATTTTCTTGCAGGGAGAGACTCCATCCATGTGAGTAACTGGATTACGATTCTCTTTGGAGCCAGGGTGTGCGATTTTTTTGGTTTTCTTTCTTTTTCCAGCATCCTTATCTGCCATATATGTTCGTCTGTTTTGCAATTGTTTCCCTTGGAGAACCCAAAATTGTTGCACTACTGTTGCCAATTGGGGTGCAGCAGCTGTGACCTCAGATTCAAATTGCTCTCTGTTAGGCGTTGGGATATCGATGAGAACTGGAGCTCTTTTTCGTATACCTGAAGGTAGATGGAGTCACAAAAATATTGGTGTGAAATGACCAACGGAGTAGCTAAATCAGACAGAAAGGAAAAAAAACAATCAGATATTGCAGAATGGATGGACAGATGCACAAACTAGTGAAAATACGCTGCACATTGGCCAGAGTTTCGCGTCGGCTCGCAGTTGTCAAACTACGTTTTCTTGTCCGCTTACTTGATCCATGAAACATTAGGGGAATTATTATATACAATTACCATGCTAACAGTTTGTCATAAATGAAAGTCTTCCTGCTTTTCTTGAATGAAGCAAAAACAACTATTTCTTGTTAGCTTAATGAATTCTTAATTATTTGTGCTTAATCCAAGATTGACAGACCAGAATGACGGCCATACGACATACCAACATAATACAGTTAGGCCACCTGTGTTTCAGGTCATTATGACTTTCAAAACAGACAGAGAGGATGACACATGTTTTGACATATACGATATAACGCTATTTGTGACGATATAACGCTATATGTGATAATTATTAATTGAACTTCTGAAATAAACAGCATGTGAAAATGAAAAGGTAATCCTCTTCACTTGACGATCTCAAATTTTGCATCGTCACGAGAAACTAACAATCAACATCCCAGCTGTCATTCAGTGATTCCAATTATTAATTATATATTTGAAGGTGAATCAATAGTATTGCTTACACACCTGATTTTGCGGCGGATGCTCGTAGAATGATATGACGGAAATGCTAGTTGATCGTGCAGATTTTTTACATCCGAGGAACTCAGTTTGTGTATATCATCTTTTGTTAAACCATTGTCTATACAGAGAAAAAGAACAGCAATTACTTTGGCCTTCGAACTTAGTGCATGAATGTTGAGTTTAACTCTTAACCCATATTGAAGCCATATGATGCCTCTGCCTAATCCAGCTACGAGTGTCTCGAGGACGCGATGGATGAAGGTTGTAATTCAGAGAATAAAGATGTCGATGATGAAGATGTTAGTGAAAGTGAAGTTTGCGATGATGTAAAAGTCAAAGCAGGTGATCAGAAGCCAGGTGATCAGAAGTCGGTTTCTGACCAAATTGAAAGTGTTGATTTAGTAGTAAGTCCGGAATTGAAGGTTGACAACTTACCGGATACTGGTAGTGTTTCGCGTCAGGATGCACTTGTGCAGTCTGTAGATTCCTTCACCAATCCTATTCACTCCGGTGTAGATGTAAACTTTACACCCAACGAGGAAGTAATGAAGGAGTTCTCAGAAAAACAAAGTAGTCAACAGTCTGGTAGTAAGGAAGCTACCTCGAATAAGGATGAAGAGAATGAAATGGATATCGGCGAGGAGCCTGAGGTGGTCGATGCTAATCCCACTCCTAGCAGTGATACATGCATTCTTTCTCATGAGGATTTTCAGGATTGTAACGATCGCCCGCTAATAGGCGAGACTTCCTTGAACCAAAGGTCTAGGGACTTGTTGGGACAAGAGAGACAGAAAGAAGTTTGTAAAAAGCAAGAGAGAACAAAGAAAAAAAGAAAAGAAGGGTCAAAAAGGATTACCCAAAATAAAACGTACATAATGGCTAAGCTACCCTTATATATCTTGACTTGGACAGCTTTGTGTTTTATTTCTATATACGGACTGAAGATGGCTCAACCACCAACTATCGTTCAGTGGAATTGCAGAGGAGTTTGGCCAAATTTAAATGAACTCCAATTATTAACTCAAGATTATGAACCATCAGCTTTTTGTCTCAACGAGACCTTTCTGAAGAAAGCAGATAAAGATAAATTTAAATTTCGCCAATACACACCTTATCATTCCTATGCTTTAGACGAAAACGGAAAAGCTACTGGCGGTTCCTCAATATTGGTTAAAATGGGTGTGTTACACAGTCCTGTTGATTTAGTGACAGATTTACAAGCTGTAGCGGTTCGTATTACCTTGAATTCTGTTTTCACATTATGCACGGTGTACATACCTTCTTCTGGTAGTCTCCGACTAAATGAACTTCAAGATCTTTACGATCAGCTCCCGAAACCTTGTTTATTGATGGGTGATTTTAACGGACGTAACATCCTCTGGGATAACGAAGAGAATTCTAAAGGTAAAATTCTCGAAAATTTTATATAAAAAAATTCGTTGTGTATTTTTAATGATGGTTCTTATACACATTTGTCCTCGGCTCATGGAACCTATTCAGCATTGGATATCTCACTTTGCGACCTGCCTATTCTTGAAGAATTTTCTTGGTCTGTTCATGATGACCTTTGTGGAAGTGATCACTTTCCCACTGTTCTAAAAGCTGTTCATTCAGCTGATGACCCTCATTCCACAAGGTTTAATTTCAAGAAAGCAAACTGGCCCGAGTTTGAAAAGCTTTGTTCACAAAAACTACAATCAGTCTCCTTCGCTGATGCTTCAGATCCTATACAGCTATTCTCAGATATGTTGATAGAAATTGCCAACCAAACCATTCCCACATCTTCAGGAGTTGCACATATTAAGAAACCTTGGTTTAATGATGACTGTAAAGAAGCAAGAAAATGTAGGAAGAAGGCTGAACGATATTTCCGCCGACATCCTAATCCTGAAAATTTGAAAGATCTCAGAGTTACAAGAGCTAAAGCTCGTAGAACCATGAAACAGAATAAACGTGATTCTTGGAGAAATTATGTTTCTAAGATAAATACTCATACACCAATAACAAAAGTTTGGAATATGATCCAAAGAATAAAAGGTAAAAGCTCCAAGTCCAGCGTTCATCATCTCAACGATGGAAATCAGGTGATTACTGACAAAGTAGAAATTGCAAATAAATTAGGAGAAACAATTGCCAAAAACTCTTCATCAGAAAATTATGTACCTAAATTTCAAAGTTTCCAAAAAAGAGAAGAGAAAAATGAAATTAAATTCACTTCCGGTAATCACGAAGGCTATAACGCTTCGTTTACAATTGAAGAACTCCATGCTTCTCTCACGAAAGCTCATGATTCTGTTGCAGGCCCTGATAATATTCATTATCAGCTTTTGAAACATCTACCGGAATCATCTCTAGAAATCCTATTACGCATATTCAATAGACTTTGGTATAGAGAAGAATTTCCTCCGTCTTGGCACAATGCCATAGTTATACCAGTACCAAAGCCTGGTCGTGACCATACAGACCCTGGTAATTATCGTCCTATTTCACTGACTAGTTGTGTCTGCAAAACAATGGAACGCATGATAAATGATCGCCTTGTTTGGTACCTGGAAACTGAAAAGAAACTTACTGATATTCAAGCTGGTTTCCGAAAAATAGAAGTACCATTGATCATTTAGTCAGATTAGATTCGTTTGTTAAGAATGCTTTCGCTAAGAACGAACATGTGGTTTCTATCTTTTTTGATTTAGAAAAAGCCTATGATACTACATGGAAATACGGGATTCTTAAAGATCTTCAAAAGATGGGATTAAAAGGTCGTTTACCAGTTTTTATTTCCAACTTTTTGAATGATAGACAATTCCAAATTCGTTTGGGTACAACTATGTCTGATCATTTTGATCAAGACCAGGGTGTCCCACAGGGCAGTATTTTGTCTACTACTCTGTTTAGTATTAAGATCAACAGCCTGGCTGCAGTTCTGAATAAATCAATTGATGGCTCACTTTTTGTAGACGATTTCAATATATCGTGTAGTGGGAAAAGTATACACAGTATTGAGAGAACATTACAACTTTGTCTACACAGAATTCAGAAATGGTGTCTAGAAAATGGTTTCAAGTTCTCCAGAGCTAAGACAAATTGTATACACTTTTGCAGAAAATACTTCCAGCACGAAGATCCAAAACTAAAATTAGACGGAACTGAAATCAAAGTAGTAAAAGAGGTCAAATTTCTAGGCATGTGGTTTGATCAACGACTAACATTCAAATCACATATAAATTGCTTAAAAGCCAAATGCACGAAAGCTCTGGATTTGTTGAAAGTCGTTGCCAGCTATAAGTGGGGGGGAGATCAGCAAACTCTCCTTCATTTATATCGATCGCTTGTTCGTTCCAAACTCGATTATGGTTCTATTGTTTACAATGGTGCAAGCAAGTCAAACTTGGCAAAGCTAGATCCTATTCTCCATCAAGGACTAAGGCTTTGCCTCGGTGCGTTCAGAACATCACCCAAAGAAAGCTTGTACGTAGAAGCGGATGAAATTCCTTTAGAACTTCGGAGAATTAAATTATCGCTGCAATATATCACAAAACTGCGTTCGAACCACTCAAATCCTGCATATAACTGTGTTTTCAACCCTGAGTACGCAGATTTATATTCGCTAAAACCCTCGATTATTCCACCTCTTGGAATCCGTATGAAACCACATCTTGTAGCAGCTGGTATTAAAGTTAGTCAGATTTTACCTAACGAGCTCTTGCCAACTCCACCATGGCAGTTAGCCACACCAGAAGTAGATATTTCACTGACTAAATATAAAAAGGCAGACACGAGCCAGCTCGTGTATACTCAGGAATTCGGTCTATTGAGAGAGAAATACAGTTCACATCAGGCTATTTATACAGATGGTTCTAAAGATGGTGAGAGAGTAGCATGTGCTACTATCTTTAGTTCCAAAACTAAAACGTATCGACTGCCAGGTAAAAGTTCCATATTTACTGCAGAAGCAAAAGCTCTATTATCTGCTTTGGAAGGTATTGGATCCACTAGAAGGAAAAAATATGTCATATTCTCAGATTCACTGTCATGCCTTAAAGCAATTAAAAATGGAAATTCCACTCATCCCACCATCTTGGAAATTCTACAATTATATGACACCAGATTTGATCAACAGATAGATATTGTGTTTTGTTGGGTGCCTAGTCACGTTGACATCAAAGGCAACACTGAAGCTGATAGACTAGCTAAGGCAGCTTTAGATGGAGAAGTTGACCCTGTTGGTCTCCCATACAGCGATTTCAGACCATCTATCTGCGCATATGTAAGAAGGCTGTTTCAATCGCTATGGGATACTATGAATAATAACAAACTTCACGAGTTCAGAAAAACGGTTGGTTATACTCACCTGAACAGTCATAAACGCTTCGACCAGGCCATGATTAGACGATGTAGGATCGGTCACACACGATTAACTCATGAATATTTACTAAAACAGGAGCCGATTCCAAGGTGTATACCTTGCCATGAAGATCTGACGGTGAGACATATTCTCCTGGACTGCATAGATTTTAAAACTGTAAGAGATACTTTTTATCGAGCAGATACGCTGGAAGATCTTTTAGCAGAGTGAAAGAAGATTGTATTTTAGGTTATTTGAGAGAGATTGGTTTGTTGTACAAATTTTAATGTTTGTACCTGTTTTAACGCATTAGTTTACCGAGTTTTTGAATTGATTGCTTAGAATTTTGTTTGATCGTCGCTATATAGCTGAAATATTGCTGAATGCGACGTTAAACCCTAATTCTCTCTCTCTCTCTCTCTGCCTAATCCATACAGTCAACTCATAAACCATTTCCCATTTGAAGTTATAAAACCTCAAAAATAACTTTATTGATCAGTTCCACAAAATGGCAAACAAGTTTTACATTCACACCAGAGAGAAATCTTCCCTAATGTACCGTAGTCAGGAATATCAGTATTGCTTGCGGCCTGAAAATATTGAATTATAAATTTTTTTAGAGGCATCATACATGTATGGCGTCATCATGGATTAGACCCTCCATGGCAGATATTGACTTGACCAGAAGGCATTAAGAGTTCCAGGACAAGCAGAAATCAATTACAGTCAATACTCCTAAGAATTTATCAAATCGGGGAAAACTTGATATAATGCACATGTACAATATACATGTATAATCAAGTGAGTGTACAAATATAATAATCCTCTCATCAAAGGCACCACAGATGAGAGACGGAGCTCGAGGACAGACAAACGGGGGGCGACATAATTAAATAATTATCTATCAGAAGATACAGCCATGGTACTAAATGGTTGTTTGGTGCTAATATTTTTCAGGATGGCATTGGATTGTTAAATTTGTCATCGGATATCTTCTGCTTCAGTTATCTGAAATTTTCCATTTGAAATGCCCGTATGTCTGTCACAGCTGAAATGTGCCTATGTTTATGTGTCACAGTTTACATGGCGGTGGAAAGAGAGAACTAGCGAGGGCGAGAGACATGGGGCTTTCGCTAATAAGATCACTTGGGTCAGGTTTTCGCCCCAAAGTAGAAATTGTGCAGACTGCTAGTGCGCCAGAGCAGTATAGAAAGGACAGCTCGGGTCGTACATGTGTGGCTCGGGATAGGGAGAACTATTGAGGTGAGAGACATGGCGGTTTCACCAAGCGAGATCCCTTCCCTAGAGTAGAACCTGCCGACTGCGACTGCGCCTGCGCGCAGAGTAGTATTTAAAGGCCACCTTGGGGCGTACATGTGTGGCGCGGAATAGAGAGAACTAATTGGATTAGAAGCAGGGCGGTTTCTCCAAAGGAGATCCCGTGGACCAGGCATTCATTGCATAGTAGTACGCATCGACTGCGCATGCACGGATATGAGGCGCACGTCAGATCTAAACGGTACGTATGGAGACGGATACGGAGAACCAGTGAATGAGAAATTTTATCACATACATTCAATTAGGCCAACACAAGATCTGTGATAACTGTGATCGGAGATCCGCAAGAAAATGACGCTGATAGCTCGAGCCTCCGAAGTTTGCTTCCTGTGACGTCCGCGCGATACAGTTACTGGGATCATCTGTTAATAACCGATAGCTCAATAGGCCGGAAAAGCTTTCGCTCGATCTGTTGAGCGAATTAATAACCGTTCCAAATTTTAAGAGGGAAAAAATCTGGGCCAGTTTGATTGGGTGCCCCCCATATCCGATGCGGAGGTGTCAGGGGGCAGGCCATCTTTTCTCTACGCCCTGGTTCGCGATTATCGTGGGAAAGGTATTCTGATTTTTTCTGATCTCCCAGCAGGATTATCTCCCTTGATGCCTTTGTCCATAAATCGATGCTCGTTGCTGATCGATATTCATATATTCTCGAATCCATGCACCGGGTCCTGTTCTCTCTACAGGCTGGTGCCACGGCCAGCATTACGGTGTCCCATTGGATAACGGACAAACGCATAGAATATGGAACACAACGTGGACGTTTCCATGGAGATTATGCATTATGACCCGACGTCACACAGATCTTTCGAACGCGTTTGAGACGTGACGTGTCTGTGTGTATTGTTGCCAATAATTTTCTATTATGAGATGTAAGAATAGTCCTGCGCGCCATCTATCGCCGAACGTCATATGATAAGTCAATCATGGCGGTAAATATCAGGGAGTATAGTTTTCGCAACATGTGCGCACACAATTTACTACATAATAAGTAAGATCGTTATTTAGTGGTTTGTCACCTATAGTTGTTCCTGACGAAGCCAGGGCTCGTACCTATCCGTCGGGTCTCCGAGGACAAGCGTGAGCTATCTTTCGTCCAGCAGCCGGATGTAGAGAGATTGGGAGTCGGACGTGTTTTCACTTCGCTCCGAGAAATTTGTCTAATTCTGCGGATTTCAGCTGATCGTAGCTCTGGTTTTTGTGTAATATATTTTGTGAATACGTTTGGCAAATACCTGTGGTGAAAGTTTGGAATTCTTTGTCAGTTTTTTGCTGCTCAGGGCGGTTTTCTGACTTAGTCAGTTTGGCCTGGTTTCTTCTCTGTTTGTTCGCTGTCTGTAAATATTTCGTATTTTGCTGTTGTATATATATATATCCTTGTTGACTTGATCTAGTCTGAAGTTGGTTCGTTTTTCGTTCGGTTTGACGTAGATCGATTTGCACATAATATTTGTGTAAATCGAGGTAGGTTGAATACATGTAGCATACCGAAGTTATATAGCTGTGCGTTGTAGGCTTAGCCCTGAGTGTACAGCTGTGCACTAGCCTTTGTTCTCTGTTCTTTTGTTCCTCGTTGTAACCAGGCAACTCGCTGGGTTTAGGACTAGGCTTTTGTTCTGCCTGGCCCTGAAGTTTCAGTGTATTGTTGTAAACGTTACAGTGTACGTCTTCGGAGTGAGGCTGCATCGGGGAGTTTTCAATGTTTACTCTGTGGGGAGGCTCACTGTTGGGGTTTGTGCGTGTCGCTATTTGTAGTTTGTAGTGGTATTGATAGTCCCTAGTGGGACTGGGTTTTTTTTCACTATGGCATTTGGAAAGTATGATACGTCACTGAAGGTCTAGAGAAAGCTAATGCGTTTGATATATATCACGCATTAAAAGACATCATAGTCCCAGCAGACAAAGCTCCGAATAATATAATATTCATATGTAAATATTACTATTACCAGGTGCTGGTTAAAGAATTGAGTGTAGACATATCTTCATCAAATACGTCTACTTACTCCCAAACTGCATTTACTCTGGAAGATTTATTTAACAATCACAAAATGTTTCTCAGGGAAAGAGGTAGTTGTCTTCCAGCCAATCATAACGACATACCAAAAGTATACTGGACTCCCAAAATGCATAAATCACCATACAAAGCTAGATTCATAGCTGGTTCTAGACGACCCTCGTGATATAGCTGAAAAAATGTTGAAAGCGACGTTAAACCCTATTCACTCCCTCACTCACTGGTTCTAGAAGCTGCACCACCAAGCTTCTTTCAATCCTATTGACGAGGGCCCTTCAGGAGGTAAAAACATTTTAGGAAAGGTATTGCGCCACTATTTCTAAGAACTCTGGCGTGGAATGTACGTGGATATTGAAAAACTCAAAATATCTTACGGAAGAACTTGATGCTAAAGGTCACATACCGTACCGGCATGTATCCACATGGGATTTCTCGACTCTCTATACTACAATCCCTCATCAGGACCTTATTGACCGTATAAGTTCATTAATAGTATCTGTGTTCAAGAAAACTGATCGTAGATATATTAATGTCGGAAGCCATAAAGCATTCTTTAGCTCGACTACATACAAGAGAACTCATTCATGGGATGTTTCTTTGTTTATAGAGTTGCTTGAATTTCTCATTAAAAATATCTATGTGAAATTTGGCAACACAATATATCAGCAGCATAGGTATTCCAATGGGTACTAATTGTGCACCCCTGTTGGCTGACCTGTATCTGTTCTCTTATGAATATGACTATATACAGGCGCTTTCAAAAACCGATCCATTCAAATTACAACACATATAAGGGAAGTGGGAAGCGGTGCCGACATACTGACTGCGTCACATGACTTCACAGAATAGCCCGTTCCTTCTCATTCACCAAACGCTATATAGACGATCTTCTCGCTGTGGATAATCGCTATATAAATGACGCAATGAAGGATATATATCCACCTTCACTGGATTTGAAGGAAACTACAGATAGCCCTACAGGCACATCTTATTTAGATCTCTATCTCTATAAAAATGAAGCGGGCATTCTCTCGTCGACTTTATGACAAAAGAGATGATTACAATTTCGACATCGTAAACTATCCCTTTTTGGATAGTAATATTCCAGTGGGACCTGCATATAGCGTATACATATCTCGCTTAGTAGCATTTGCTAGATCCTGTGTTAAATGTGATGATTTTAACCAACGTCACAAAACATTGTTGCAGAAACTTATAATTACAACACATATAAGGTTAGTGGGAAGAGGTGCCGACATACTGACTGCGTCACATGACTTCACAGAATAGTCCTCTGGTTAACCTATTCTAAAGCACATACCAAGAATCTAACAATTCGTGATATGTGTTGTATCTCAGGTACGCTTTTATTGTGCCAAACATTCCACCAAACGCCTCCACTCAAAGTTTCTCAAATTTGGCGATACATATCGCATGCTGATAGCAAAATACGAACGTAGCGTGCAAGATCTATGGCGCTACGTTTCGTAACTTGTGTCTAATTCCGCTTAACCCGGGGCTAGGGGCCGTATGAACCCATGTACTTAAAGATCATCATGCTACTCATATGAACAGTCACAATCAAAGCGTGACTGAGATACATCATTCTTTAGATGACGACTTTACAACGAATATTATGGATTAAGAATGCTGATCAGCGATACGGATTTGATATTTTTGGAACATCATGATGTCTTGCTGGCATCATTGAAAACTGTTGACCGCTTCTCTCTTGTAGGAAACAAGCTTATGTTTATGTATACTATGATTGTCTTTTTGAATTTGGTGCTAGTACTGTTATATGGAATATGAAATAGGTCTTTGGATTATGGACGCGGATATTCTCTAATGGACGACGGCTGGATTATGAATGACGGACTAGACGCTTGTAATTGTTGGATCAGGACCGAAAATCCTTAAAGGTCTAGTACAGGTATCAAATACCCTGTGGAAGGTCACACTAGCAAGTGAAATTACCAAAACCCGCCTAGTGCTGGAAGGTATTCGTGTTGGAGATCAACGTGGCCATTTTGAGGAAATAGATCCAGGGAAATTGCTAGTAAAGATGAAAGGACCATGCGATTTCCCAGATTCTGCGATCAGAAGTGCTTTTGAGTTTTATGGTGATGTTATCTCTGTACAAAAGGAATTCTATTCTTTCGATAGCGAGTTTGAGACAGGAGTTCGAAGAATTTGGATGTCGAAATTCAAACGTACTCTTCCTACTTCTATATTAATTGGAGGTATGAGACTTCCTGTATGGTATAACGGTTAAGTAGAAACATGTTATACTTGTGGTTCAGAAGATCACATGAACTGGAGGTGTCCTTTGAAAAATGAATGCCTGATTTGTCATCAGGAAGGACATCTTCAAAAAGCATGTCCAAAAGCCAAACAGGTTTCTGGAGATACCGTAGCTGACGGCAGAAAGGGTGATTCCTCTGGTCCTCGCCCTGTTCCGCCCGCAGAATTCCGAGGAAGACTTAACGCCGAGGCTGTCCAGCAGAAACAACAGGAGTATATAGATTTATGGAAGACTGTAGGCCCTGATGGCAAACCTATCAAACGTCATCAGGAGATAGTTGCCGCTGGGAGCAATGAGAAAACCTCAAACCACTACGAGCCTCTCGGTGACGAGATGGAGGTAGGTTGTGGTTCGGAAGATGAAGATGACAATGATAGTGAGGTTTGTGATGGTGTAGAGGCCGAGCCAGGTGATCAGAAGTCTGATTCTGATCAGACTGAAAGTGTTGGCAACGCACTGACTCCAGACAACTTACCGGATACTGGCGGTGTGTCGGCTCCGGATACACCTGTGCAGTCTGTGAATTCCTTCGTTAATCCTCTTCACTCGGGTGTCGACGTAAACTTTACACCGAAGGAGGAAGTCATGAATGAATTCGCAGAAGAAGAAAGTAATCAGCAATCTTGTAGTAATGAAACTACCTCGAATCAGGAAAGGAGAAAGAGAATTCCCTAAGCGAAACAGGCAAAGAGCCTAAAATAGTCGATACTACCTCCACTCCTACGAACGAGTCATCCATGCTGTCAGATGAGGAGTATCATGAGTGTAATGATCGTCCGTTAAAAGGCGAGGCTTCCTTGAACCAAAGGTCGAAGGACTTGTTAGGACAAGGGAGAAAGAAGTTTATAAGAAAGAAAGTAAAAAAGACAAGAGAGAACAAATGAAAAATAAAAAGAAAGTTAAAAAATAAAACGTTAACATACGCTAAGTTAACCTTACATATCTTGGCTTGGGCAGTTTTGTATATGATTTCTTTATACAGACCAAACATGGCTCAATCGCCAACTATCGTTCATTGGAATCGCAGAGGAGTTTGGCCAAATTTAAATGAACTCCAATTATTAACTCAAGATCAACGAGACCTTTCTGAAGAAAGCAGATAAAGATCAATTTAAATTTCGCCAATACACACCTTATCATTCCTACGCTTTAGACGAAAATGGAAAAGCTACAGGCGGTTCTTCAATATTGGTTAAAATGGGTGTTTTACACAGTCCTGTTGATTTAGTGACAGATTTACAAGCTGTAGCAGTTCGTGTTACCTTGAATTCTGTTTTCACATTATGCACGGTGTACATACCTTCTTCTGGTAGTCTCCGGCTCAATGAACTTCAAGACCTTTACGATCAGCTCCCGAAACCTTGTTTAATGATGGGTGATTTTAACGGTCGTAATATCCTCTGGGATAATGAAGACAATTGTAAAGGTAAAATTCTAGAAAATTTTATATCAAATAATTCTTTGTGTATTTTTAATGATGGTTCTTATACACATTTGTCCTCGGCCCATGGAACCTATTCAGCAGATTCTTGAAGAATTTTCTTGGTCTGTTCATGATGACCTTTGTGGAAGTGATTACTTTCCCACTGTCCTAAAAGCTGTTCATTCAGCTGATGACCCTCATTTCACAAGGTTTAATTTCAAGAAAGCAAACTGGCCCGAGTTTGAAAAGCTTTGTTCACAAAAACTACAATCAGTCTCCTTCGCTGATGCTTCAGATCCTATACAGCTATTCTCAGATATGTTGATAGAAATTGCCAATCAAACCATTCCCACATCTTCAGAAGTTGCACATATTAAGAAACCTTGGTTTAATGATGACTGTAAAGAAGCAAGAAAATGTAGGAAGAAGGCTGAACGATATTTCCGCCGACATCCTAATCCTGAAAATTTGAAAGATCTCAGAGTTACAAGAGCTAAAGCTCGTAGAACCATGAAACAGAGTAAACGTGATTCTTGGAGAAATTATGTTTCTAAGATAAATACTCATACTCCAATAACAAAAGTTTGGAATATGATTCAAAGAATAAAAGGTAAAAGCTCCAAGTCCAGCGTTCATCATCTCAAAGATGGAAATCAGGTGATTACTGACAGAGTAGTAATTGCAAATAAATTAGGAGAAACAATTGCCAAAAAACTCTTCATCAGCAAATTATGTACCTAAATTTCAAAGTTTCCAAAAAAGAGAAGAGAAAAATGAAATTAAATTCACCTCCGGTAACCATGAAGGCTATAACGCTTCGTTTACAATTGAAGAACTTCATGCTTCTCTTCCGAAAGCTCATGATTCTGCTGCAGGCCCTGATAATATTCATTATCAGCTTTTGAAACATCTACCGGAATCATCTCTGGAAATCCTATTACGAATGTTCAGTAGACTTTGGTATAGAGAAGAGTTTCCCCCGTCATGGCACACTGCCATAGTTATACCAGTACCAAAGCCTGGTCGTGACCATACAGACCCTGGTAATTACCGTCCGATTTCACTGACTAGTTGTGTCTGCAAAACAATGGAACGCATGATAAATGATCGCCTTGTTTGATACCTGGAAAGTGAAAAGAAACTTACTGATATTCAAGCTGGTTTCCGAAAAAATAGAAGTACCATTGATCATTTAGTCAGATTAGATTCGTATGTTAAGAATGCTTTCGCCAAGAATGAACATGTGGTTTCTATCTTTTTTGATTTAGAAAAAGCCTACGATACCACATGGAAATACGGGATTCTTAAAGATCTTCAAAAGATGGGATTAACTTTTTGAATGATAAGACAATTCCAAATTCGTTTGGGTACAACTATGTCTGACCATTTTGATCAAGACCAGGGTGTCCCACAGAACAGTATTTTGTCTCCTACTCCGTTTAGTATCAAGATCAACAGCTTGGCTGCAGTTCTGAATAAATCAATTGATGGCTCACTTTTTGTAGACGATTTCAATATATCGTGTAGTGGGAAAAGTACACACAATATTGAGAGAACATTACAGCTTTGTCCACACAGAATTCAGAAATGGTGCCTAGAAAATGGTTTCAAATTCTCCGGAGCTAAGACAAATTGTATACACCTTTGCAGAAAAATATTTCCAGCACGAAGACCCAGTACTTACCTTAGATGGTTTTGAAATCAAAGTGATAAAAGAGGTCAAATTTCTAGGCATATTGTTTGATCAACGACTAACTTTCAAATCTCATATAAATTGCTTAAAAGCCAAATGCACGAAAGCTCTAGATTTGTTGAAAGTAGTTGCCAGCTGCAGGTGGGGAGGAGATCAGCAAACTCTCCTTCATTTATATCGATCAATTGTTCGTTCCAAACTCGCGTTCAGAACATCACCTAAAAAAAGCTTGTATGTCGAAGCGGATGAATTTCCTTTAGAACTTCGGGGAATTAAATTATCACTGCAATATATCACAAAACTGCGTTCGAACCTCTCAAATCCTGCATATAACTGTGTTTTCAACCCTCAGTACGCAGATCTCTCTTTAAAGAAACCCTCGATTATTCCACCTCTTGGGATCCGTATGAAACCACACCTTGTAGCAGCTGGTATTAAAGTTAGTCAGATTTTACCTAACGAGCTCTTGCCAACTCCACCATGGCATTTAGCCACGCCAGAAGTAGATATTTCACTGACTAAATATAAAAAGGCAGACACGAGCCAGCTCGTGTATACACAAGAATTTGGTCTAATGAGAGAGAAATACAGTTCACATCAGGCTATTTATACAGATGGTTCTAAAGATGGAGAGAGTAGCATGTGCTACTATCTTTAGTTCCAAAACTAAAACGTATCGACTGCCAGGTAAAAGTTCCATATTTACTGCAGAAGCAAAAGCTCTATTATCAGCATTAGAAGGTATTGGATCCACTAGAAGGAAAAAATATGTCATTCACAGATTCACTGTCGTGCCTTAAAGCAATTAAAAATGGAAATTCCACTCATCCCACCATCTTGGAAATTCTACAATTATATGACACCAGATTTGATCAACAGATAGATATTGTGTTGTGTTGGGTGCCTAGTCACGTTGACATCAAAGGCAACACTGAAGCTGATAGATTGGCTAAGGCAGCTCTAGATGAAGAAGTTGACCGATTTCAGACCATCTATCTGCGCTTGTGTAAGAAAGCTGTTTCAATCTTTATGGGATACTATGGATAATAACAATCTTCACGAGTTAAAAAAACGGTTGGTTATACTCACCTGAACAGTCATAGACGTTTCGACCAGGCCATGATTAGACGATGTAGGATCGGTCACACACGATTAACTCATGAATATTTACTAAAACAGGAGCCGATTCCAAGGTGTATACCTTGCCATGAAAATCTCACGGTGGAACATATTCTCATAGACTGCATAGATTTTAAGACTGTAAGAAATACTTTTTATCGAGCAGCTACGCTGGAAGATCTTTTTAGCAGAGTGAAAGAGAATTGCGTTTTAGGTTATTTGAGAGACATTGGTTTGTTGTACAAATTTTGATGTTTGTACATGTTTTAACGCATTAGTTTACCGAGTTTTTGAATTGATTACTTATAATTTTGTTTGATCGTCGCTATATAGCTGAAATATTGCTGAATGCGACGTTAAACCTTAATTCTCTCTCTCTCTCTCTCTTGTCCAGCATATCACAATTAAATATCGGTAATATTTAAAATGTAATCAATCCTCTTCAAAGTTAAGCAGATATCTTGATACAACAACTAACTCACTTGTACTATTGATTCCAAGACATTTTTCCAAGCGTGACTAATTGTTCGCCTACGAGAAAGAGCAAACAATATGTCTAGCTTATTTTCACCCACTATTTAGACAATTTACCGCTTGACTGGTGCAAATGAGCCGTTCACTGTTAAAGTGTAATTGCCTGTCCAAGTTTTGTATAGAAATACCCCCACCCGCCAGGTCCTTGGGTCGCAGGCTACTAATATAACAGTCGATATACTGTTACCAGCGAATGTATGATTTACCAGACTTGTGTTAGCCTGGGACCCTGTTACTTTTCTTCCGCGAGTTAGCAAAGATAGTGCCACGGCACTGTAGCTCATCTGTCTGTAACTGGAGAAAGTAGCTGTAAGAAATTTTTACTAAAGGACTGCAATAGATGAGTTTTTAACCTTTGTTGTTCCTCCTGAACACTAAATGATCCATGCAGTAATTTCCTGAGATTTCATGATAAAGTTTCATGGGAAATTCAAGATGCGGCCATACTGGATATTGGACCAAAAAATGTATCTTGCACAACTGGACCACAAGGGGAATCTGTGTACCCAATTTGACAAAGCGATCCATGCAGTAATTTCCTGAGAATTCACGATAAAATTTCATGAGGAAATTCAAGATGGCCATTTTGGATTTTTGAATCAAATCACACAATAGATCCATGCAGTACTTCCTGAGAAATCACGATAAAAAAGTTTCATAGGAAAATCCAAGATGGCCACCCGGTGACCATATTGGCTTTTCCGAATCAGAGCAGAAAAGGTATCTTGCACAACTCAACTCGAAGGGGAACGTGTGTACCAAATTTAAGAAAGATCCATGCAGTAGTTCCTGAGAAATCGCGATAATGTTTCAAGGGAAATCCAAGGTGGCCACATGGTGACTATACTGGATTTTTTTAATCAGACCACAAAAGGTATCTTGCACAACTAGACAAGAAGTTTCATAGGGAATTCCAAGATGGCCACCTAGCGGCCATATTGGATTTTCGAATCAGACCGAAAAAGGTACCTTGTACAACTAGATCCCAAGGGGAACCTGTGTACCAAATTTGAGAAAGATCAATGCAGTAGTTCCTGAGGAATCGCGATAACGTTCCATTGGGAATTCCAAGATGGCCGCCTGGTGGATTGAATTTCCGAATCAAATCACAAAAGATATCTTGCACAACTAGACCCCAAGGGGAGCCTGTGTACTAAATTTGAGAAAGATCCAGTACTTCCTGAGAAATCATGATAACAAAGTTTTATAGGAAAATCCAAGATGGCCACATTGGATTTTTTAATGGAAGCAGAAAAGGTTTCTTGTACAACTAGACCTCATGGGAACATGTGTACCAAATTTGAGAAAGATCCATGCAGTAGTTCCTGAGAAATCGCAATAAAGTTTCATGGGGAAATCCAAGATGGCCACCTAGCGGCCATATTCGATTTTTAAATCGGACCGAAAAAGGTATCTTGTACAACTAGACCCCAAGGCGAACCTGTGTACCAAATTGGAGAAAGATCCATGCAGCACTTCTTAAGAAATCACGATAACAATGTTTCATGGGGAAATCCAAGATGGCCGCCTGGTGGCCATATTGGATTTTCGAATCGAAGCAGAAAAAGGTATCTTGTACAACTTGACCCCACGGGGAACCGGAGTACCAAATTTGAGAAAGATCTATGCAGTAGTTCATGAGAAATCACGATAATGTTTCATCTGGAAATCAAAGATGGCTGCCTGGTGGCCATATTGGATTTTCAAATCGGACCGAAAAAGGTATCTTGTACAACTAGACCCCAAGGGGAACCTGTGTACCAAATTTGAGAAAGATCCATGCAGCACTTCCTGAGAAATCACAATAACAATGTTTCATGGGGAAATCCAAGATGGCCGCCTGGTGGCCATATTGGATTTTCGAATCGAAGCAGAAAACGTATCTTGTACAACTAGACCCCACGGGGAACCTGTGTACCAAAATTGAGAGAGATCCATGCAGTAGTTCCTGAGAAATCGCGATAACAATATTTCATGAAAAAATCCAAGATGGCCGTCTGTCGGCCATATTGGATATTCAAATTGGCCTAAGGTACACATGTTGTACAACTAGACCCAAAGGGGAACCGGTGTACCAAATTTGAGAAAGATCCATGACGTAGTTACCGCAAAATAATGATGACAAGATTTCACTGGCAAATTAAAGGTGGCCGCCATATTTAAAATCGTATCGACACCGCATGAACAGATTCTGGTGTACTCATTGGGGGGAACATGCATGCCAAGATTCAGCTTAATCGGTCAGCGGTTTCAAATAAGAAGATGTTTACGGAGGACTCACGACGGACAATCAGGCCATGACATTAGCCCATCGAGCCTTCGGCCCTGATGAGCTAAATATGTACGAGACGGTGAGCTGTTGGAATCCCCGGAACTGCTCTTGATCATGAAACCCCATATCACTGGTAAAGCGCTATACGAGAGAGTTCGATCGAGAAGACAGAGGGTACATGTACATTCTTCCTTTGCGAACAAGCGAAGCACAGTTGTTGTCAGGTAAGGAATTTAAGGAATGGCCACATCTTCGCACTTTTTGATCGGCGGCCTAAACCCATACACATTGGATTCTTGCATGTATATTGAACTTGTCTTTTGTAACCGCACACTTTTTGACTTGGTAGTTTAACTTTCTCCCGCCACCCTCTGAACTTTTTAATACGGTAAGGGTATGGGCGATATTATCGCACGGTTTTTTATGTTTATTGCAGATATTTCAAAAAGTATAGTTCGAATTTGCCTGAAAACTCACATGGTAGATAGGTGAGGTCAGTCCACATTTGTTCTCGGCCTTCACCAGTGAATTACAAGCGTATAGTCCGTCATTCATAATCCAGCCGTCGTCCATTAGAGAATATACGCGTCCATAATCCAAAGACCTATTCCATATAATAGTATTAGCACCAAATTCAAAAAGACAATCATTGTATACATAAACATAGGCTTGTTTCCTGCAAGAAAGAAGCGGTCAACAGTTTTCAATGATGCCGGCAAGACATGATGTTCCAAAAATATCAAATCCGTATCGCTGATCAGTATTCTTAATCCATAATATTCGTTGTAAAGTCGTCATCTAAAGAATGATGTATCTCAGTCACGCTTTGATTGTGCCTGTTCATATGAGTACCTTGAGGATCTTGAAGTACATGGGTTCGTATGGCCCCTAGCCCCGGGTTAAGCGGAATTAGACACAAGTTACGAAACGTAGCGCCATAGATCTTGCACGCTACGTTCGTATTTTGGGAAACTTGGAGTGGAGGCGCTTGGTGGAATAGCCCTGTTTTATAAGTTTCTGCAACAATGTTTTGTGACGTTGATTAAAATCATCACATTTAACACAGGATCTAGCAAATGCTACTAAGCGAGATATGTATACGCCATATGCAGGTCCCACTGGAATATTACTATCCAGAAAGGGATAGTTTACGATGTCGAAATTGTAATCATCTCTTTTTGTCATAAAGTCGACGAGAGAGAATGCCCGCTTCATTTTTATAGAGATAGAGATCTAAATAAGATGTGCCTGTAGGGCTATCTGTAGTTTCCTTCAAATCCAGTGAAGGTGGATATATATCCTTCACTGCGTCATTTATATAGCGATTATCCACAGCGAGAAGATCGTCTATATAGCGTTTGGTGAATGAGAAGGAACGGGCTTTGAATGGATCGGTTTTGAAAGCGCCAGCATATAGTCATATTCATAAGAGAACAGATACAGGTCGGCCAACAGGGGTGCACAATTAGTACCCATTGGAATACCTATATGCTGCTGATATATTGTGTTGCCAAATTTCACATAGATAGTTTTAATGAGAAATTCAAGCAACTCTATAAAAAAAGAAATATCCCATGAATGATATCTCTTGTATGTAGTCGAGCTAAAGAATGCTTTATGGCTTCCGACATTAATATATCTACGATCAGTTTTCTTGAACACAGATACTATTAATGATCTTAGACGGTCATACATTCAAGGCCAGACTTCTTAGGAATAGTGGCGCAATACCTTCCCAAAATGCGTTTACTTCCTGAAGGGCCCTCGTTAATAGGGTTGAAAGAAGCTTGGTGGTGCAGCTTCTAGAACCAGCTATGAATCTAACGTTGTATGGTGATTTATGCATTTTGGGAGTCCAGTATATTTTTGGTATTCTGGCGGGCCGATCACCCAGCCATGCCAGCCGTGACTGTAGTGGCCAGCCGATTTATTTGTATCAATTATGTGCTTCAATTATGAAATTACACCTATTCATGCATCTTGCTACAATATTTATATATGGTGTACTTTCGGGTTCATATTGGCGCTTCCAACACCTCTTTTGGTTGATTTATTCCTGACGCTAAAATACTTGGCCAGTCCAGTTGAATTCGGCTGCCATCTTGGTCTGGCGAACCTTTTAGGGGCAGGAAAAAATCGACGAACACAGGTCTTCGAAGTGCCAATTTATTATAAACCCGAAAGTATATATAAAAGCATACATATATAAATAGTATAGCAAGATGCATAAATAAGTTAAGGATTATCCGGATCTTTGACATTCTGGAAATTTTTCCCCAAGTCTACATTCCCAAAAACGCCACTCATCATTATAATGACTCAATTTTATGACAACGCCACCGCGAAAATGTATTTGGGGGGGGGGGAATGTTTTCGATACCTTTGTGAAGCAAAAATTAAACGAAATGACAAAGAATTTTCGGAAGCGACTTTCAGAAAATAATTACTATAATAGCCCAGGAAAAGGATCAATAAAATGGGCGTAACCACAATATAGCGGGTTTTTGTGGATACAAATTATGTATGTGTATCCACATTTTAAAATCACCGAAAACAATGAATTTCCAAATTGTGGATACACATGCTATATGGGTGATGTATTCACATTTTTACTTCCACCTTACTTGATCAATTATCGGCATGATAACTGAATAAAGTTGCGGCAAAACTCTTGGAGAAATTTTGACGAAAGTTTTTTGGACATGTCAGATTTCTTTATTTTTCACGTGCTGACGTGTCTTCTTCGTCGATCTTTATCAACAAAACGAAATAGCAACAACTGACAGTTTTGCACAGAACTCTTATAACATATCTGATTATGGTTACAAAGAATCCAAACCTGGCGTGTTTTCCTTTTGCTGACATGGATGGGAAAGAGATACGATATCTCGATCCCGCACGATAAACTTTCATCCCAAATCTGAATTTCCCTGAGTACTAGTAATCCTAAATTTCATTGGCTGAACAGTACATATCGGCTCCGCCCAGCCATTATTCAACCAATCAGCACACTTTTTACACGACGCTTTCAAAAACCGATCCATTCAAAGCCCGTTCCTTCTCATTCACCAAACGCTATATAGACGATCTTCTCGCTGTGGATAATCGCTATATAAATGACGCAGTGAAGGATATATATCCACCTTCACTGGATTTGAAGGAAACTACAGATAGCCCTACAGGCACATCTTATTTAGATCTCTATCTCTATAAAAATGAAGCGGACATTCTCTCTCGTCGACTTTATGACAAAAGAGATGATTACAATTTCGACATCGTAAACTATCCCTTTCTGGATAGTAATATTCCAGTGGGACCTGCATATGGCGTATACATATCTCGCTTAGTAGCATTTGCTAGATCCTGTGTTAAATGTGATGATTTTAATCAACGTCACAAAACATTGTTGCAGAAACTTATAAAACAGGGCTATTCCACCAAGCGCCTCCACTCAAAGTTTCTCAAATTTGGCGATACATATCGCATGCTGATAGCAAAATACGAACGTAGCGTGCAAGATCTATGGCGCCACGTTTCGTAACTTGTGTCTAATTCCGCTTAACCCGGGGCTAGGGGCCGTATGAACCCATGTACTTCAAGATCCTTATGGTACTCATATGAACAGTCACAATCAAAGCGTGACTGAGATACATCTTTTTTAGATGACGACTCTATAACGAATATTATGGATTAAGAATACTGATCAGCGATACGGATTTGATATTTTTGGAACATCATGATGTCTTGCCGGCATCATTGAAAACTGTTGACCGCTTCTCTCTTGCAGGAAACAAGCCTATGTTTATGTATACTATGATTGTCTTTTTGAATTTGGTGCTAATACTGTTATGTGGAAAATGGAATAGGTCTTTGGATTATGGACGCGGATATTCTCTAATGGACGACGGCTGGATTATGAATGACGGACTAGACGCTTGTAATACGAATTAAATGAAACTATAAACAAGATCGGCTTTAAAGTTTTTCTTTCCCATCCATATGAATTTAAAAAATAAGTCGACTTTTATGCGAAACCGTGATTATTTAGCATTTAGAATGGCACTGTGAGTGTGACAGTATCTTGTTTTATAGCCAAGAGTTGTTGAAAAAGTATCATTGAACATGCGATTCTGTAATTTAATGACAAAAAATATATTGGGACTATTTTTTTCACTCACAAAACTACACATGTCTTATTCCCAAAATAATGTCATGCTAAAAATCACAGTCTGTGGAAATGACATTTAATTTATAAATGAAATTTACTTTTCACATTCCACATGCAAATGAACGAAATTATATCAGTCACTCGAGAAAATTTTTGATATATAATAGATAGCCTACAGATAACCAAGTAAATACAATGAGTATATTTTCACTCAGCATGCGGTTTCATTCAGCCCAATTTTATGTTCGTAAAACAACATGTTTTTCAGCTATGTTTGTTCATATGTTTACATCTCTTAATCAGATCAGAAATTTCTCAGGCCTTTGAAAAAGTTCCATAAATTGTACTATTGTAGGATTCATATGATAGTGCCATGAGATTGAGTGTATAAGGACTGAACATGTCCAACAACGTTACAAACGTCTCCGAGTTGGGTGCTCGTGTTTTCTGTGTCCTCCCCTGTCTTCCCCAGGCGCATTTGTTTCAAATTTGGGGCGAGGAGCTCTCCAGGTTACCCATCAATAACATACATATGGTTCCTGAAAGATTGCCAATAGTCAGTTCTTTACTCCTTGGTCAATTTTGGCCTTGGGGTATTGTCGTCGTCTTGTACGTCCGTCTGTCCGTACGTGAGCGAGATAGCCGGAAAACGGTTCCACGGATGAATTCCAAATTTGGTATGCTTATTTACCTAGCCAAGGACCAGAAGCCTATTGAATTGGGACCTGATTGGTTAGAAACCTTGGCGGCCATCGTTAATTTTATACAAAAGGGACAATGATCCATATCTCGGAAACTATTCAACCGTTCAATATGAAAGTTGGTATACATCATCAATACATCAAGCAACTTTTACTGAATTACGAAACCGGCTTTTCTGATTACCTGGAAACCCTGGAAGCCATCTTTAATTTATGCGAAATCGATAATGATACATATCTCTGTTACCATTTATTTGTTTTGTATAAAACTTGGTATACATCATCGATGTATCAAGAGACTTGCAATGAATAACCACACCAGTTCCTCTGAGTGGCGGGAAAGATGGGCGGCCATCTTTAATTTATGCAAAATCATTAATGATCTCTATCTCTGATACTGTTCAAATACTCGATTTCAAATTTGGTATACATCATCGATGCATCAAGAGACTTAGTAATAAATACCGGTTTCTCTGACTGGACGGAAACCATAGGGGCCATTTCTAATTGCAAATTTTTGGATAATACGTATATTTGTCACTTGACTACTTGGTGTTCCGGACATCTTGGTTGAAATTGACATTATAAATGACTGGTGCCCAGAGCCGAGGGATTTTCAAATGCGCACCTTTGTATTCTCAAACTGTTCGACTTCGCCATTTGCACGTTACTCACTTCCTGATTGGTCGACTGGATTCACGTGTGTTTTGATTCTATTTTTGGCACAACGTAAACAAAACCAAACTACGTGGTCCCCCATAGTTGGGTATGGCGCAAAAGGCATAACAACTATGGAGTCGGATACGGAGAACCCTTGGGACGAAAAACGTTCACCGACTTTCACCATTGGGGAGCGCTAGGGTCGGGCATTCACCCTAGAGTAGAATAGACCAACTGCGCATGCGCGAAACTAAGTGCACATGCGCACCACATCTGATACATAGAGAGAACCAATGGGGCGAGAGACATGGGAGTTTCGCCCTAGACTAAAATTGTTCGACTGCGTACCGAGTACGCATGCGCAGTACGTCTGGCCCATGATACAGAGAACCCCTGGGTCGATTGACCTGGGCTTGCACCGATCCATTGTGGAGTCCTGGGGACAGGCCTTCGACCTAGAGTAAAATGGGCCGACTGCGCATGCGCGGGGTGGAGTACGCATGCGCACTACATCTGGAGCCGGACAGGGAGAACTAATGGGGGGATTGGCCTGGAGTTTTCATCATCAGAGAGCCCTGGCACCCAGCTTTCACGCTAGCCTTATATGAACTAACTGCACATGCGCGGAGTATAATACGCATGCACACCACGTCTACTACATTATACAGAGAGCTTATAGGGTGAGCGACCTGGGGGTTTCACCAATGGGGAGCCCTGTGGTCAGGCATTCATACAATACATATCATAGGTACACCCGGCGGCAAGATACTTCAACGCAATAAGTGGGGCGTCAACGGGCGTCTTAACACTTCAATGCTTTAGCGATTCATGGCCTTTTAGAGCCACTTCTACTGTTTCTCGGACCTGAAGCATGAAAATCGTATAGACGCCCGTACCGCCTAGCGGCGGAAATGATAGTGCGGTTTTAAAACTTATTGCGGGCATCGAAAGCGCATAGACGTCCGTCAACGCATTAGGTGTAGGAATCAATGCCCGATTTGCCTGTTGTCATGTGACTTCCGATCACGTGCCCATCCGCAAAGCATTGATTTTGCGTCACTTCCGGTCAGAGGTCGATCTACGCAAAGGTCAAAGGGAGGTTTAATACGCAATCCATACTACTATTCCCGTTGCTATGGCTCAACCCCGCCACAGGTGTCGCTTTTGGCACTCAATTTCCGATGTCAAGTTGCAGTGAATTAACATAATGTTCGAGATTGGTCGAAAAACTAATTCAATTTCAAAAAGCAACTGGATATTTTCTCTAATATTGCTGAAGATTACTATATATTAATGATAATGTGAATAATTCACTTTTGAACAATGACTGCAACCTTGCAAGATGGCGGCGCTCAGTTGTGTTTTTATTCCGCGATCTAGGCGGAAATCAATACACCATTGAATGCCATATACTGCGTGTTCGTGTCAAATCTGTGCGACCGCCGACACGAAAGAGATAATCAATTCTCAGTGGCCATATCGTATACTATTACAGAACAGACGACGCTATAAATAGAAATTTTAACATTGTTTCCACTGCAATTGCATATAACTGCTACTCCCATTGATGTTTTCTTTGTATCATTACAGAATGGCTCATCTAGACAAAAGTCTTCAAGGTCCAAATCCAGAAATCCCCAAGTTTCAAGTACTGAAACATCCCCATAATCCAGTACTCCAGCAGAATGCCATGGAACGATGAACATCAATATTAAGGATGAGAGAAAACGTAAATTTACAGTATCCAGTATGCCATGGAACGATGAACATCAATATTAAAGAGGAGAGAAAACGTAAATTTACAGTATCCAGTACTTCAACAATCCCATACAAATCCCTCAAAACCCAACAACGAAAAACAGGGAAGATATACATGGATTTATCCATTCTGTTGAACCAATAAAAACTGCTAAGAGTGGCACCAGGTACTGTAACTTTGTTCTTCAGACGAGAGAGAGAGAGAATTAAGGTTTAACGTCGCATTCAGCAATATTTCAGCTATATAGCGACGATCAAACAAAATTCTAAGTAATCAATTAAAAAATATACACATTCTGTAACGTTTAATCCATCATCTCACAGAGACGATTTACTTGCAGCAGAAAAATCAAAGAAGCCAGTCCGTCTTCTGAATAGCAGATATGCAGAGTCGTTCACAATCTTTGACGAAAAGAACGTGGTCTTGGATCATAGTTCCATAGTAACAACAATAACTGATGACCTTCCTTTCCATCACAAGCCACAAGTCATTCAATACCTGACCCTGTCCAACTTGAAGAAGCAAAACGACGAATCTGAAGCGAATGTGACCATAAAAATCCTCAGAGATGGAGAACTTCAAAATTTAAATGGAACCACACAACAAGATAAAGTTATAGCAGACCATACAAGTACTGCCAGATTAGCAACCTGGGGAAATTTACCTACTCTACTTACAGTTGGCCAGAGCTATAACCTCGTTGGACTTAAAGTGAAAATATGGCAAGACCAAAAATATCTATCAACCCCACCAACCACGCGACACGAAGAAAATCCTGACATTATCTTGCCTGAAAATCTTGATATCTCTGGCCTTCTGTCAACTTCTGAAATTCCTGTCACCTTCAATTCAGTTTGCCTAACCCGAGCATTGAAATGCATGAAATGCTCAGTTCTGCTTGAAATACCAAACGATCGTTCTGCCCTACTCCTATGTTCAACATGTCATTCAATGCAGAAAATAGCCAAAATGGAAATGGTTTGTAAAGGTACTGGTAATGTAACAAATGTCTCCACGAATGAAGACCTGAATACCCCCTTCACCTCGTCATCTTTGATCCTATTTGCGGCAGCAAGTCTTGAATCCCTAGAAGCAACCACAGTCGGTGATATCGGTATCAATGACCTGCAATCGCGCCTTTTGGAACAAGATCAGCTGTTTGTCAAGCTTGACAGGAAAACCTCGATCATAAAGTTCATAAAACATCCACCAACTACTGAAGACGACATGTTGTGTTCCGCGTTGGATAATTCTTTCTCCAGGAATATTTGATTCTAAAGCCAACGTTTTATTTTGGAAATGGTTTTATCTAAACACCTCAACAGAAGTAACTTCCCGCAAAACGTAGCCTTATATTTTCTAAAATATTTGCTCGATTGCGATGGAATTTCTCGCACACTATCGGCTTGGTCACACCGATAATGTGAGAAGTTTTCATCGCAACAAAGCAAATATCTTGGATAATATGAACCTACGTTTTGGGAGAATTTTTGTTGAGGTATTTTCAATGGGGCCGACATCACACCATTCTGAATGTGCAATCTTCCAATAATTATTTCAATCACAAATGTCTCGGGTAATTCCCCAACAAACGGTTGACACAACTGTATATTGATACCAAACATCTTGTACAATTGTTGAAATCTTTAATTTCAATTAACATCCTTTCGTGTTCAATTTGAATAATGTCTCAACAATGCTGGATATACTGTACTACATGTATGTACAAAATTTCTCACAGAATAGTTTGTCTAGGACGTACATCGGCCACTGTTGTGTGGACTTTGAGTTGGCTCTTTCAGTTGACAATTATATATGGAACGAAAGCCAACATTTGATTGTCGACTAACATACTTTTGCCTACAATCAGGCCAATGTTAAACCTTTTATGGATCTTTATTACATTTGTCCACAATTTTAATAATGTGGAAACAGTTGTTACAATCACAAGTGTTTTGTTTAATTCCCCAACTGAACAGTATACATAACTGTTTGTTGAATCTTTTAATTTGAACCATACTTCAGTTCACTCTCCACAATCTATAGTTTGACATTTTTAACATCTTTGTTTTCATTCACGAAGAATTATTCCAACCAGAAGTATTTTAGGTAATTGGTGAAGAAAACAGTTGATATAACTATATTTCAAACGTGATAGAAAAATTAATCATCAGTCTATTGACTGCAACTGCAGCATATTAACAAGGCTTCATATTAACAAGGCTTTAATTTGAACTTGGTGTCACAGTACTACTACATATACACAGTTACTCCTCGATAATTTTTGCCGACGGGTATTGTCGTCATGTACGTCCGTACGTGAGCGGGATATCTGCAAAACGGTTTCACCGATCAATTCCAAATTTCGTATGCTTACTTAACTAGTCCATGACCAGAAGCCTATTGAATTTGGACCGGATTGGGCGAAAACTGTGGCGGCCATCTTTAATTTATGCAAAATCGTTAATGATCCACATCTCTGGTGCCATTCAACTGTTCAATACCGAAGTTTCTATACATCGTCGATACATCAAGACTTCCACTGAATTACCAAACCAGTTTTTGTGATCGGGCGAAACCTTGGTGCCCATCTTTAATTTATGCAAAATCATTAATGATGTATATATCCGATACCATTCAACTGTTTAATGCAAAAGTTGGTATACATCATGAACATATTCAGAGACTTTGAATCGGAACCCGATTTAGCGGAAATCTTGGCGGCCATCTTTAATTTATGCAATATCGTTAAGGGAGCGTGTCAAAAGTTTTGACGTTCAAACTAAAAGAATGCGTCAGAAAATGAACAGGTGAACGTTCTTTTTCTTCCAGCAAACGAACGTTCGACAGTCAGAAAATGAACACTACCCCGTCAGAAAAAATGAACGTCAGAAAAAGAACGTTCTTTTTTGAACGTTCAAATTATGATGTATGATAGCTGTCAGAAATCGCTGAAGGGCTCACAATACGGCTATCGTGTGTCGACTCTTATTAGAATAAAAAAAAAAAAAAAAAAACGAAAACAGAACACTCGAAAAGGCAGCGCAACTGTATTTATATTGCACTAGCTTTCGTAGGTATATAACCCACTTCCTCTGAAGAAGTACTTTCCTTCTTTCAAAGCAACTATTGCAAAAATTTGACGTTTATCTACAGCAAATTTAATAAATGTATATAATATAATAAAAGTGGATCTTTCGTGCATATTCTGGGGATTTATTTACCGGGAACGAGCGACATATAGGAACTAACGCGCCGCGTGTATTATTTTTTTGGGAGAAAACGAGATGAACAATATAATATTAAACTTCGACAGAGAAATATCACCATACTGATTTGGTTTTATTAAAAGTCCGATGTGACCAAATATCGTAAAGAATGATACAATAATCCGGTGAACAAGTTGGTGAATTAAGCTCCTTAGAATGTTCGTAATTTGAAGAAATTTGATAGACAAATAAAGACTTCGTTGTGATATCAAACCACACATTATTATATTACGTATTTGTATGACATTTATATAACAAATTTGATACATGGTATTCGACGGATGTTGATCGCGATTGTTAACTTATTTGTCAACCGTATATGCTAAACCCCTAGGTGTCCCCCATCGTCCTGTCTGACCTGCTCTGTATATTGATCGTGCGTAACGCACGTGGGCCCCCGTCTGCCCAGGAGGCCCAGAAAGGGTGAGAGCTCAAAGTCGGTTGCATACAGAAACCTGCCTTGTGATGTATACTATTATAAAATGCGTGGAGTCAAATCTACTTTCTCGCAGCGCGGCCTTCCTCTGTTATAGAATTTATTGTAACTTACCATGTGCTTTGCATTGTTTATATACATGTATTCAGTGCATTCTGTAAAACCTAGAGTGGTGTGTCCGATGTCTGCGATTGATAATAATAATTTAATAAACGGATGATATATGGAAGGACAATGATGGAATTGTTTCTCTGTTAGGGGCCTACTTGTCCCGGTCACGGCTTCAGTGTTTTGTCGCCACCTATTATTATCTTA
>JAVTVY010014435.1:0-61799 GCA_036873755.1 Hanleya hanleyi
TAATTTACCATTGAAAACAAAGATACGGCCTACCTGGATTTAGCCCACACCTACTTGTACGTGAAAGCTAAAATAACGAACAAGGACGGGACGGACCTAGCGGGCGATGCAAATGTAACCCCGGTGAATCTTTGGCTGCACTCCATGTTCCAACAGGTGGATATCAGTCTGAACGATAGACTCATCAGTACGTCCACCAATACGTATGCGTATAGAGCCTACCTGGAGACGCTGTTGTCGTACGGCAGTGATGCCAAACTATCACACTTACAAGCTGCGCTGTACCACAGGGATACACCCGGATACATGAACATGCTACTCCCTGGCAATACTGGGTACGCCAGACGCAAAAGATTAGCAAAAGAAAGCAAGTCCATCGATATGATGGGACGACTGCACGCCGATCTGTTCCTGCAAGACCGCTACATGATAAACGGTGTATCCATCAAGATCAAGTTGATCCGTTCCTCACCTATGTTTGCCTTAATGGCCGGTGGGGAGGGAGCTATCGATTACAACATCATCATTGAAGATGCAGCCCTGTTTGTCCGTACGGTAGATTTACAACAGGGGGTGTTGCTGAGTCACATGCAAGCCTTAGCGAAAAAACCAGCCCTGTATCCCATCCGACGCGTACAGACCAAGGTCTTCTCGGTGCCCGCAGGTACGATGATGGCCAACAGAGAGAATTTATTTCTAGGAGATCTGCCTAAACGTCTTACCCTGGGGTGTGTGACCAACACCACATTCAATGGAAATTGGGCTGAGAACCCGTTCAAATTTGATCATTGCAACATCAACTTTGTGGCACTGCACGTGGCCGGCCATCAAATTCCAGCCCGACCCTTACAACCGGACTTTACTAACGATAACTATGTGCGGACCTACCTGAACCTATTTACAGCCACAGGACAAAACAACCAGGACGAAGGCAATACCATCAGTCGAAAAGACTTTAGCCGTGGGTACACATTGTTCGCCTTTGACCTCACCCCTACCTTGGAACACGATCATCAACTGGCTTTACTGAAGAAAGGCAACCTACGGTTGGAACTGCGTTTCTCCGTGGCTCTACCCAGCACCATCAACGTGATTTGCTACGCCGAGTTTGACAACGTCATCAGCGTGGATGAGCAAAGAAACGTGCTGTGTGACTTCTCCAGCTAGAGATCATGGATACAGAACAGCTGATGGACATACTCCAGCGAGATCCCAAGATCCCCTTTCGAGGTGTGTTTCCACGCAATGTGTTTCCCACCCACTCCACTACGCCAGCAGCCTACATCCTAAATACAGACACGAAGAGTCGACCCGGTGAACATTGGATAGCGGTGTACGTGGACACCCAAGGCCAAGGCGAATACTTTGATTCCTACGGACTTGCACCCCTCCATGCCGATTTGGTGAAATTCATGGACGTCTCCACGACAGAGTGGCGTTGGAATACGCAAAGATTACAAGGCCCCTTGAGTAGTGTGTGCGGACAGTACTGTGTGTTTTATCTCACTCACCGGAGTAGAGGACATTCTATGCCAACCATTGTACATATGTTTGATGATTATTGTCAAGCCGAAGACCGGGATGTCCTCGTCTATGACTGGACGGCCTCTCGTTTTAATGTGCATGCTCCATTTCTCTGGTTAACTTAAAAATGTACTGCGCGCGCGCAGACCACTATTATTATTATCACATTATATTGTTATGACGTTGTTGTTCTGACGTTCATTGTTGAATAAATTGATGAAAAAAACACAACAAAAATGATTTGACTTTTTCTCTCTTTATTTAAGTCAACAAGAATAAGTTACTCTATACAAAAATAGAAATACAGGGTACAAATAGTAGGGATATGTACACATAGAATAGTAGTGATTAAGGTACAAAAAAAGTTTTGTCAGGAGTAGGATTCGAACCTACGACGGATTTTTCCGACCAGCACTTACGCACCGGCGCCTTAGACCACTCGGCCATCCTGACTTTTACAGTTTTATAACTCGTGTATCCACAGTTAATGTTCCACATTTTACAAGTCCAAGTAGGTAGTGCTCACACCGTCGGCCAATACTTTTCGTTTGGGATAAAAGAAAGTAAAGGCGTCTCGTTGCTGGATATAGGTCCTCATCTGGTGGTCGATGACCCGGAATCCACGATTAGTGCCACTCGCACTGGCCTGGCTTTGCAATACACCCAGGTAGAGCGCTTTGTCTATGTTAGGATCGCGCCGGCTCACTCCTTTACAGCTAAACTTATCCTCTCCTCCATCTCCCCCGTAACAGTAGTAGGTCTTGGAGGAGAGGGCGATCATAGCATCCCCACTCCACTCCAGCTTGAAGAGCCCGGGTGTCCGCTTGTCGTAGGTGTAGTGATCGCGTCGGGGTAGCCACTGGTCCCGTTCCGCCTCATATTGTTCCCGTAACTCGGGTTTGACGAGAGACTCCCAGTCCGGGTGGGAAACGGCCATGTAGGCCGAATCTGTATCCATCTCCATGAGTTGCCAGTCTGAGGGATCAAAATACACACCCATAAAATCATAGATGAATTCCAGCATCCTCAGTTTGGCCATCTGATAGACCATACACCCAATTTGGAGGGGTAAATTATACCGGATAGTCTTCTTGGCTAAAGTCACTTCATAGGTATCGTCATCGATCACCTCCACGGACCGAAACAGCGGGGAATTGACTTTTTTGCGGGCTTGGGTAGTCGTACAAATGTTCACATTGACGTGCTTATCCTGATTGGTTACCGTTTTTCCATAATAACCATTGCCAGTGAGTTTCCAACATTCAGCCATGATGGCCTGACTCGGGTCTTGATCCCCTTGACGACGGGCCTTCGTTACGAGGTCCGCATTCTCCGCAAAACAAGCCTCAGGTACGTACTGGATTACCTGATAGATTTGAGTAATTTCCAAACCGTGCTTCATGTACCACTGCAGTAAGGGGGTGCCCAGCAAGATTTTCTGCGCCCACATACTGCCAATCAACATGCGGCGCGGTTTAGATAAACACTCGTGTTGCTCCGCGTAGGCGCTCATGGTCTCGCCAATGTCAGACCGACCCACCAGCGTGTTCTTGAAGATAGGCGGACACTGGGCGAAGAGGGGCTTGAGAGTGTCGGGAACGTGCACATCACATTCTACAAAGCCGTAGAGCTGACCCGAACGAATGGCGTCCAACATCTGAGGTAGACTGAGCAGTCGCCGACGACTCAAGGGATATTCACGCTCTTTTAAGAACCGTTGTAAATGGGGCAGGGCCTGGCACATCGTGTGGAATTCACACTCCCACATCTCTATGAGATGGAATCCTCGCTCTTTGACATAATCACCGTTGATCACTACTTCGTCCCGTAATTCTTGTGCCGATTTTCCACGTCGCTCATTGAAGCGGCCAGCGCTAAAATGACATTCGTGACCGTGCCAGTAACACCCGTAAAACTGAAATACAGTGGGTGTGCCTCGTACAAGGGCAAACCCATCGACGGGCAGACGGCGATCCCCTATCCGCTTCTCCGTGGCGTTGGTCTGGTGACGAATATAAATGGCCCGTCGATAGGCTTCCCAGTCTATCCACTGGTCGGCAAGATGTTTATACGGCGTCCGTTCAGGTGTAAAATGCTCACCTTCTAACACCCAACGGGTATAATGCCCACTCGGCATAGGTTGGGCGAGCGACCACAGATACAACGCATTGGCGTCAAAACCAATGATTTTGGCACAGGGTTTCCCACTGGGCAGTGTCGTGACGTCCTTCTCATGGTAGCGGTGGAAAATAAGACTGGGACCACCCACAATGTTCCGCTTCAGACATTCATGCATGTCTGCATCTTTTTTTTGAATCAGCGAGAAGTAGGTTGGACAGTCTTGAAAAAGATGGCGAAGCGCCAGACCCGGTAAACTTAAACACTCTTTGAAGATGTCGATGTGCATTTGGCGACAAAAGAGTTGCACCATTTTCTCGGCCGCTTCCAGGAAAGGAACCACATCTAAGTTGTTATACCATATGAGGAAATCTCGCAACGTCTGCATATGTTCAGCGTTCCATACCTGCTGGAGTTCGATGTAGGTGGTCTCGGACAGAGCTTCCCCTTTCAGGTCATTGTAAAACGCTTCCCGGGGTGGTAACTGGGTGTCTTCTAAGCGATCCAGGCTCGTCATATAGGAGTAAGGAAAGTAACCTTTCATCTGGGTACAGTTATAGGCTTTCACCCACTGCGCATAGCTACAATTAGGTGCCAGGTAATTGCGTATATCGAGGAAACGAAGTGATGTGGTAGTGAGGGCCATATGGTTGTTGATCTTCTTGATGACCGACTTCAGGGTATCGGAGTGCGCCAAGTAAGGGTAGAGAAATTCCTTCACCATGTTCAAATCGTATCGTCCCGAATTGAAGCCGAGCACCGGTAACTGACCTAAGTATTGAAGGAACCGTAACTTCAATTTCTCCGCATAAGGTTTAGGTAAAGGGACATCCTGCGGAGGCTGGGACTGCTGGGACTGCTGGGACTGCTGGGACTCGGCCTCGGACTCGGACTGGGACTCTTCATCGTCGCTGAAGGCTACACCCGGTTCAGGAATGCGGTCGTCCAGCTGGGTGAGTACGTCGTCGAACTTGGTAACCAACAATGCCGTACTGGCCGCACTGACTTGCTCTAAATACTCCATCATCCGGGTGATCAACTCATGGGATTCCCCCGTGGACACGAAACACACCGGTGCAGCGTCATAGCCAGGTACGTTGGATGAAATGCTGACACTGAGGGGAATATGGCGCTGTGTCCACTGCGTTTTAGCCGAAAACAAGTCCATGGGCTCTAACAGGGCCTCAAAATCATAGCATGCCCGGTAGGGAAAATAACGGTCCTCTTCCCGTATGATGATACCCTCATCGGCCAGTTCTTGAAAAATAGTAGGTGCATTATGATACACTCCACCCGGATAGACTCGCTTGACACTGTTGTCACAGATTTTCTCGTGGCGATGTAAGTCGTGGGAACGGTGAAACACCCGATGGCATTGGGCACAACTGAAAGACTGAGCGTACAGGCTCATATTGGTAATGAGCGAAAAATGACTCACGCCATTGTCATCGAACACATTCACTTTCATCGTAGCAGCATACCGTTCTGTAGATCGACGAACCAATTCAGCCACATAGGTATCGTCCTCCTCCTCCTCCTCCCGTCGTAATCGATAAACAAAGATATTAATATCGAACAGTGTTTCTACATCATCCAAATTCTTAAAGGGGACTCCACGGAAGTGCCGCTTATCCATGTCTTGACGCTCTAAATACGCTTCCCAATAGCCATCGGTCATTCTGTCACAAGTCTTGGGGTCACACTCGTCCAGATGCACGGCCAAACACCGAAACAAACATTTCCGGTCTTTGTAGGGTCCATTTTTTCCTGCTGTTAATGCATACAGGCCTTGTCGACGAAGCAACCACGGGGGGAGTTGTACAGGAGCACCGATGGGATGATCTCGCATTTTCGTGACGAAAAATGTAACGTTAGTGACCATTTCCACAAGCCATTGTGTATTGGGGCGTTGCAGACGGGCCCACTCCAACGGGTCTAATGTAGTGAGTTGCTCGACCACTGGCTCCAGAGAAATCTCATCCGTGATGGTGAACGGCTGATCAAACACATACGAATTGTTACTGGGATAGAAATACCGCAGTTGGTCTGTCTGTTTATGCCGTAAGATATAGCCAAATGTGACATTCAACTTATAGGCTGTCACCTGATCTTTGAAAATGTTCTCGGCATATGTAGTGAGATACGTGAGGTCCTCCAGCCGAAAATTGTATAAGTCCAAAAGACGACGATCACGGTGAAAACAATGGCGTATGGTAGGCCAGTGTCGTTGATAAATGCCCCTGACACGTGCATCTTCAGGCAAGACTTCAACCGGAGGTGCGGCTGGATCGAAGGGAAAATCTGCTCCACGTCTCATGCTTTTCGTCTCATACAAGCGGATAGGCAAGCAAGGCAGGCAGGCAGGCAGGCAGGCAGGCAGGGAGACAGGTCAGGTAAGTCAGATTGAATACACCCTCACCCTAAAAATGGACTCCTTTTATAGCCCATTGAATCTCATTTGCATATTTTCAGCGGATCAATCCTCACACACAAAAAACAAGCCGCCATCTTGAACACGACCACACACACACACACAAACCCCCCTCTGGAAAACGACCCCAAAGACCTCATTTGCATATTTTCAGGGACAACAAGGCCGCCATCTTGAAACCAACCACCCCTAACCCACAAAAAACAGGCCGCCATCTTGAAAACAGTGGGGAAAAACCCAGAGACCTCATTTGCATATTTTCAGAGGGGACAACAGGCCGCCATCTTGAATCCGACCACCCCTAACCTAGAAAAAACAGGCCGTCATCTTGAAAATATGCAAATGAGGACCGTGAAACAAGTGCAATTGAACGCACCCTACAAAAACAGGCCGCCATCTTGAATCCGACCACCCCTAACCTAGAAAAAACAGGCCGCCATCTTGAAAATAGGCAAATGAGGCGCGAAACAAGTGCAATTGGACGCACCTACAAAAACAAGCCGCCATCTTGAAGCCGACCACCCCTAACCTAGAAAAAACAAGCCGCCATCTTGAAAATATGCAAATGAGGACCGAAACAAGTGCAATGGGCCGCCATCTTGAAACCGACCCCCCCTAACCTAGAAAAAACAAGCCGCCATCTTGAATAGTACCAATGCACCCAATGACCTCATTTGCATAAAACTCATTAACATAAACTCACGCATGCGCACACACATAGCCACGCCCACAAAATTATTTCTGCGCATGCGCACTGAACCCAATTGGCCCTTCAATGCGTGCTACCTACTACTCACGTCTGTGCATTACGGACGAGGATCAGGTAGAGTTAGAAATAACCATTAACGATAAGTGTCTATACCCTATCTCCCAGCGCAATACCCGCACAACTGTGCATTACGGTTGAGACAGGTAGAGATCGGAGTGGGGTAAACACAGCCCGGACGTGTGAATGTAAGTGAGTGTAAATGTATGCTATGATGTTATAGGATTCGGCGGCGGCACTTCTTCAATACGGCGGCCTGGTCCCGGCCCGGCGGCGGCAAGAATTCGGCGGCCTGATCACGGTCCTTCTCCGGCCCGGCAATGTATTGGATTTCTTCTCCCCGATACAACCGAACGTGTTCTCACCTCAAAGTTTCTGCTGGTCTGCCTCGTTTTAGCGGGAGTCTGGCTTATATAGGGCTACCGCTCTTCTGTGGATAAAGGTACAAACAGAACGTTCTACTGCAGATAAAGGTAGAAACAAGTCGACGATGCGAGCGCCCTCTTTATTGTCAAATTATCACACTTCCCCCCGATCAGTTTATCTGGACTTCGCTGGATAAATATGGCTATGGAGGAACAAACCATAATTCATAACGAACGTAACTGGTAAATCTCAGCTTCCAACTTTCTCTAGTTCATTCATACGACGACCGCAAAGTTCACTGTCCTTCATCTGCATATTCTTCAATGTTGACTTCCGGATTCCTGACTGACGTCATCTACAGCGAAGCAAGTGAGCTCACCAGCGTTCCTTTTGCCGTCCCGACTGATCGTTTGAGATAACTTCACCGGGATTTCGAAGCACTGTCTGTCTCCCGGATTATTGTAGTTCATTCTAGCAAAATTACAGCGTTGAATTCCACCAGGTAAGTGAACCGCAAACGTAAACCCAATGTCACCTTCGATTTCACATATAGTCACATGTCGAAACACCAGCAGTGATTTATTAAAGGGTATCCCAAGGGGTCGTTTGCATTCTGCACTTTCGTTACACTTGTAACATGCCAAATATTAATGTATCAGGCCATCAATTTCAAATGAATTATGCAATATTAATTGGCTGTTCTAGAAGTTAAATGGTCGACGATTATCTCATGGGATCACTCCGCGGAGCATGTGACGCGACCAATATTAACCGTAGCTATAAAATACCAGGACACCCGACTGCTTAAGTAATGCAACGACATTTGTCCATTTGACGACACGTCAAACAGTCGGATAAGAATGTCTAGCAAGACGGCAGTGGTTCATTTTACAACACGATAAACACACAGTCTGCTGGAAAACGGCAGTGGTCCATTTTGCAACACGAGCGAGTAGCCGGGAAGATCGTCTGACAGGACAAGAATAATCAAAAAGGTAAATTACTTTATGAACGAAACTGGAATTGTTGACGTGCAAAAGGGCAATGTAATTATCAATAATCAAATTATGTGGTCTCAGTAATAAATAATACTACTTGTATTCGATTCCAGTTCTGGCTCCACAACTCTGGTGAATTTAGAATAATATGAAATAAATAAAATTTGAAGTAGGCCGAACATACCGTATACTTTACGATAGGTCCACTTTAAATTTGATTTATTACATATCATGTTATAATGTGGTATGACATGATATGGGCTATTTATTGTATTAGATACACGGAAGACGTGCCCACAATACAAACAAACAATTAGAACAAACATGAGAGCCAGTGAGGGACACTCGCTCACGTGAATAGCAAGAGGACTAAATGATCTTGCAATAGCAATTAATGAGACAACCGAAGGATACTTTCACTTACTTCACTTACTTACTAGGGCAGAAGGATATAATTTCACCTGCATTAACAATATGAGAGGACTGAAGGATACTATACAATTATTGCATATTATAGAGTGGGACATCACGATTTGTCAGCTCGAGACAAGTGATGTACAACGAGCGCGCAGCGCGAGTTGTACATCACTTGTCGAGAGCTGACAAATCGTGATGTCCCACTCTATAACATGCAATAGTTGTTTTATTATACCGAATGTCATATTTGAATAAAATGGGACTTTATAATCATGTGAATGAGGACCGTACGGTGAAATAAGCATATCGTGTTCAACACTGCGCGGACCGTTGTTGATTTCAAAACGCCGTGTCAAGATCAACTGTTCGACCTCGGCTTGTTTGTCGACTCAATCGCATAATTTGGAAGAGTAACGTTATCGGTGATCTTACGTACCTTTTCAAAAGATGTCAAATTTATTTCATTCAATTATCAAATCACATTCACCAATTTCTATCACCAACGGGCCGACGTATACACGTCAGGCCGACATGTACACATCAATCTTGTTTCGGGGAGTATGTTGGCGGGGGCGCTATGGGAGGCAAATCTAGCTTGGTCCGACAGATGTCGCCGTGGAATAAATGTCATGTCCAACGCTCTGCCGTGGTACATGACATTCATTCAACGGTAAGGCAAGATATGACTGCATAATCACTGAACATCACGATTTGTAGAATGACACGTGACAGGCTGTCAACCAATGAAAACATTACGAATTTACATGAGGTATAATAATATAAGTTATACCAGTCGATGCATGGGAATACAGGGTGGTATTGAAAAGCTTTTTTCCCTGTGTTTTCATGAATATACATAATCAGCAAGGCAAAAGTAAGAAAGGCATAATCAAGATTGGATAACATTGTCACTGCATACTCTCTCGGCCCACAAGTGTTGCCTGTCAATGTTACACAAGAACCCTCAATCGATATGCCAACTGGTCAAGTGTGACTGCGGAACATTGGACAAGTCAGAGTAATTAATTAACCAATCAAAATAATACAATTTCCTCTGAAATACGATAATTTCACTTGCATTTACAATAAGGAAGGACTGACATACTTTCAATTGCAACAATATAAGAGTTACAATACATATAAGGGAAGTGATATGTGTTGTATCTCAGGTACGCTTTTATTGTACCTGTTCATGTGGCAACTTGGATGACACGACCACACGGCCCCTAGCACCGGTAATAGCGGTATTAGATACAAATCTAGAGAGCTATGATGGAAATGCTCTGACAACTCTTATAATGGTAATTGGTGAGCTGTGTCGCTGTGACAACTCGTACACTGGGGATTGGTGAGCTGTATCGTCGTCAGATGAAAATGACGGCCTTTAACATAAAAGACTAGTCTGTAAGGCCCGATGTCGACCCAGCATCAACTTCCCACAATGCCAACATATATCAAAGACCAAAAGGTCTGTACAGAGCTGAATGATACTTTAACTTGCATTCGTAGCACAGGATAAGCAGGATAATTGCAACAAGAAGAGAGGACTGGAGGATATACTTTACTTTTACTTTTAAAAGAGCTTGATGGATTTTTGTACGAACGTCGATTATCATAATTTGGCTGGCGAATGAATTTTGTCAGACCATGTACATTCATATCATCAAAAAATGGTATTTCTTCAACAAATCTTTCATTTTCACGGATTGTTTTTAAATAATCCATGCGTCTAAAGCAAATTCTGGTAAACTAAATGATATTAATCTTCTCTTCTCTGTACCCATCCTCGCTGAAACCAGAGGTACACAAGTAAGTTCACCGCCAGTGAAAACATTGTGACCAGAGCGATATGGTACAATAGCGGTGACTACATCTTCACCGCTATGGTACCGTTACGGTGAAGATGTAGTCACCACTATGATACGATATCACTCTGGACACAATGTTTTCACTGGTCGGGAACTTAGGTGTGTATCTCTATCCTAGATACCCATAGTACACATGGGAATGGTTCATGAGAAATGCGACTATTTTTCGGCCAATCATCAAAGCAACATTCTATGTATATTGACCCTTCAGATCACTTGCTTACCACAACCGTGGCGATGACGACAATAGATTCGAAAATACCACAGGATCAGGGTCACCTGACCACTTTGATCACCCAAGACGTCTTGCCACATCCCATCGGGTCACTGAGGGTCATGGTATAGGGATGGCGGACCCATAGCGAGACTCGGTGGTGTCTCTTAGTTGTGTTTGCGTCAGGTTTTCTTACTCGAAATGATGATGACTCTACCAATACATATGGAACGATGATGGACACGTGTTGATCCCTATAAGTAGACACCACCACCACCACTTCGCCCACTACCACCACACACCACACACACACACACACACACACACACGCTGAGGTAACTCTACCAGGTAACCAGAGCGAACATGACCCCATCTCTCCGAACGCGCTCCTTTGCTCTTTCGAAACTTCCCTTTCCCTACTACTCCCCGAGTACGCAGGCGCATATCACTCCCAGCCTGATTCTACTCTACCAGTGCTTCACTAGGCCACCTCACACGACCCATGCGGACCAATATTGGTTCATCTCGTCCCCAAAACGCCCATTCCAATGCCATTTTCCCAAAATTCTCTGTCTGCGCATGCGCAGAATGACGGTATTTCCACTATACTACCTTACAGTCGGACGCTTCTCAATGAGTGTTTCAAACTGATACATCACACGACCCATGCGGATCAATGTTGGACAATCTCTAACCCAAAACGACCATTCTAATGCCCTTTCTACCTACTCCACGGCTGGGCATGCGCGCCATAGCCTTACTTTCACTCCACATCCGTCCAGTTTGACGCCCCCTCCCCCCACGCGAGTGCTACACATTGACACCTCACATGACCCATTCGGATCAATATTGGCTCACCTCGAACTCAAAGCCTCCACCCCAGACCTGCCTATTCACTGCGGATGCGCACGATAATTTTTAAGCGAAAGTCATTCAATGTGCATGAGACCTCTTTCATTGTCAATTACTGCGTGAGGCAGAGAAAATAAGTACCCACATCCCATAGTAAAATTCGAAATACAAAAATTAGTACGGCGTATCAGGTTAGGCACAAGGGTTCTCGTCAGATCACCGAAGTAAAGCAACGTTGAGCTCGGTCAATAATTGGATGGGTAACCGGGTGCTGTACTGGCTGAGCTGATCGGTGTCCAGGATAATAGGAGCTAGGGACACTCTCCTGTTCCGGTAAATGCAGGCATCGTCGTGATATGACTGAAAAATGTTGAAAACGACGCTAAATCTTACTCACTCCCTCAGCCAATACTCCTATCCCAAACATGCATTCGCGGAGATATTAATCAAGGGGCGTGACCTTTGGCCCGATGAGATCAATAAACGTTGAAGTAATTAAGGGGAAATTCATACCTACTTAGGTACAGAAATGTTCGAATCAGGGGAGATAATCAGAAATTGGACAAACAGAGTTATCGCTCCTAAATTGGTATGAATTTCTCATTTTACTACTACTGATATGTACAAAATTCAAGAGTATCATCATACATACTTTCAGAAGGTGTATCCCGGTACGATCATTCAACTTGTGCATAACATGATGGATGAATGAGAACGAACCATTGCAACCCGTTCATGAAAGACGTTAAATAAGTTTGCAATTTGATACGTAGAATAAATCGCAATGACGAAGTCCTGGGACTAAATCGCAAAGACGAAGTCGTGGGCCTAGCTCAGGTATGCATTATTGACGTTTTCCTTTCCAGAACTATCCGCTCAGACGAGTTTCCGGCATCTACGAGTATGTGCACGATGCATTGGTACATAGCCATTACAAGTTTGGTTCTGTCGTGTGGGGAGATATTTGTGTCAGCTCCTGTCCAATCTACAAGCCAAGAAGATTCAACGGCGACGTACATGTATACCAACGGGAAGATATACGTATCTGAAATGACGGAATATCTCACATCAGCGGAAAATGTAACTGATAGTCAACAGTCTTATCGGTACGACACCAAACCGAAGTCCATCTACCGGTATCACTTATGATCGCTGTACAACTGACAACAGTGCACCTTTGGACTCAACTAGATTTGCTGGTCCAAATGACTCAAACTGCATTGGAGAAGGAGAGAAACAAGAATCTGCATAACCATGGTCTTCAAAAGCTGTCTCCACGGCCAATTCTATTTTCGACACGATTCTTTTGCCTGCGCTAGGAACTCTTGGGTGTGTTTGTAATATTTTTAATATATTTATTTTGACCAGGGAAAGTTTGCGTAACTCCACTAATTACTATCTAATTGCGTTAAGCGTAGCTGATCTTTGCTTCCTGATTCTGAATGTTTTGTTGTGGAGTATGAATATCATAGCCTATTTTTACAGGCAGCTATATATACAGATGTGGATTTGGCTTCATGTGCCGATATTTTCATCCTGGCTTCAACTCGCAGCAGGGCGCACTTCAAATGCGTTGATACCAGTTTTATCTATCGAACGTTTTGTCGCAGTTAAATTTCCTTTGAGAATCAAAATGTCCACTTTAACTCGTCATCCGATCAAAATTATCGCCGCTGTCTCCATATCTATTACAGTTTTACTGTTGCCAAATGTGTTTAGAATGCTGTATGGTATTTCTGTAGATGGGAGAACTAACACAACTATTGTTGTATACGAATACTCTGGATACTATCAGGCAAACCCCGATTTTTTCATTGCATATACCTACTTTATTCTGGTCACTTTTCGTTTCCTTCCAATTCTCTCCGTGCTGTTTCTGAACGTTTGTATCATTTTCATCCTGAATCGTTCTAGAAAATCCATGTCTGGTCCACACGCAAGTAAAAGCGACAAACGTGATAGGGAGCAATTGAAAATAACTCGAATGCTCATCGCTGTATAGCTATTATTTTCCTAGTTTGCGTCACGCCAGGCTTTTTCCACGCTCTCCTTTCCAATATTCTACCTACTTACAGCCGCTTTTGGAAGCAATATGCCAATCATTCTGTTGTCGCTTCTCCAATCAATTTTCCCTGCGTTGGACGTTATCAATTCAACAGCTAACTTTTTGGTCTATGTACTTATGATTAGTAAATTCCGCGTCATCTGTCTTAAGGTAGTCTGCCACAAGACTATTTTGTCACATGTAGCTTGAGAAGACAACTACGTCTAATCAGAACACTGCATCGATGAGAGTTCCAACTCTTGTGTGTGTTTGTCGTTTCATTATAGTTGACAATGATGTTTGCTTTGGCAAAATTACAACTGTTTGGCCTATCGGTGTATTTGATGTGTTGATTATTTATAATAACTCAATCCCTAAGATTGAAGGATCGAAAATCCTTAGGTAATTTTGTAGAAATGTATACATGCATGTGGCATGAGTAAATACATTCCTACTGGAATTTGTTGTCTTATTGTGAGAACTTTGAACTTGATCAACAAACATGTACATATTATTGGTAAGCTTATATGTTCTGGGTTTTCAAATATGCGAATATATAGGAAGTAAGTTATTTCACGTCAGACGCTTGACCTTTCATACAATGAACCTTCCTTTTCAAACAGTTATTTTTCGGTAAGTTCCAAAATTTTCATTAATTGTTAACTCTACCCTTCAACAAAATATAATTGTCTCAGCTTTTTCGAAGTTGGCTCAGATATTTTTTTCTGTGGAATGTTATCTGTTTTCAATTTAACAAAATTAGATAAAATTGGATGGTCAAATTTCGAACATTTAATATTTCAGCAAACAAGACAATTATAAAACGGAGGCACCGCTTTTTTCTTTACCATATCAAATAAACAGGCCAAATTTCCAACTCCTATGATTAGTACTCTTCGAGTAAATCATCTATCTTCCTTCCACAATAATATGCAGTGTCAAAAATCGGACTATGAAGGGAGACAGATATCCCTAACGACAGTTGGACAGGTTAAACCCTACATTTGTACCTGTATGATGTGAGAAAAGGTAGAAACTTGCCCCTAGACAGTCCGATCTAATGCTGCCATTTTATAGTGCTGTCCCACCGAAATATCAGGCCGTATGCAGACATGACACCCCACTCAGTCGCATTATACTGACACCTAGCGAACCAGTCCTTGTTCTATCCTCTTAATGCTGAGCGTAAGCGAGGAAGCAACAAGTTCCATTTTTCAAGTCTTTGGTATGACCCGGCCTGGGATCGAACCCAGTATCTACCGCTTACGAGTACCTATATTAAAATAATGTTTGTGAAATTTGGCATACAGATATTTTACAAAAATATGCATTCATTTTACGAAAGTAACTGTCTTTGATCTGTTAAGCAACGATGCTTGACCAACTATTTCCCTTCCGGGAGAAATGCTAGCCATAATCAAATAGTCCAAACGCTACGCCACATTCAATCGTACGTCAGAGGTCAAAAAGTTTGATCATGTTTTCTACAGACTTTTCTGACGCGATGATTTCGTCCAAAATGAGGTTAAAATTGCCCAAGTCCATGTAACATTTCGCTAGAATGATCCCGCTGATATCTTTATTTCTACCAGCAGCATCCAGAAAACTGACGGCAGCCAATGGACATTCAGCAATATCAAATATTGCCATTATCACAAGATTCTTGTGGAGCAATTCGCCATGAAGTTATCCCCACCTTCTTTTTCGGCAGAATCTGCAAACTGTGTTGTTTTTTCGCATACAGGGATTTGGCTCCACCATCAAGCTCATCTTCCAGAATAGAGAGCTAAAACTTCAACAACCTGTATTTGGGGCATGCTGTATCAAACGATGCAACTTATACTCACTGACCGTCATACTGACGTCGCGGTGTTGTCATGAATTCCAAAACTTCAGTCAACGTCTTTTTTCTCGAAATTTCTCATTCATATATTCATTTATTTATTTTACACTAATATATTTAAGTGTTTCTGCTTATTTATTTTATTTGACCATATATATACATTGTAGCCTGTTCAGTGAAGAACACTGATCTCCCACAGGGCCCTGTTACATGCTCGGAATCTTACACAGACAATAAAAAATGATAATAATAAAACAATGTGAGCGTATAAATAAATATATCAATGAGCTAATACAAGTATGATAAAAATATCGCTCAATATTACTATAATACAACTACCGTTAAAGTCACGGAGGTTTTAATGATCTAAAATATTGTAATCCGGCACGTGAGGGCGAGAAATACAAACACCAACACTGATAACGGGGTGTGAGTCTGTTGTTTTATTCCACAGTAGGATAAGAAGACGAAGACACCATGAAATCACATAATATAACAGACTATAAATATACAATCAATACAATTAAATAAACATGTAGATGAGCGTTTACGCTTGCACTTTAATGATTTCACAAGCCTCAGAATATATATTAAGCTACACAACAGCTCACAATAGAGAGACAATATCTTCCAGCAGTTACGTATGTTATAGATACGCTCGTTACAGATAACTCTTTATCCATACATCAAATATACGAGATACTCTTATGCCAGTACAACAATGTGACACAGACGTAGACGTTATCAATACATAATAATAAACAGATTTCTACCCTGTGGCTGGCACTACTGCGTATTCCACTGTATAATAGCGCACCACCACTAGCAATACGTTACTCACGAAATGATCTGCATACAAACAACAATAATGCCTTGTTACAAGCAGCCAGCGTACATTTCACAAAAGATAGGCCAAGAAATACCAGTTACACCAATATCAGCAAGAATTAAAATGAAGCACAATATAAACCAAATTACCCATCCACAATTACTCACATCATTCACACTATCAGTTATACCGTGCATTATATTCCTTAACCCTATCTGGCCTGGGCTTTTTGGGACGTATGACCCCCCTAATTATTTTTCTTGCCCCTTCAGCTAGGGTGGCTGAAACTTACCACACTATACCCTTGGGTCAAAATCTACCAGAAAATGTAAAAAAAAAAAATCCAAAATGGCCACAATGGTGACGTCACAGTGACGTCATTTTCAAAAACGGCAATTTTTGGTCGATTTTCGGTCGGATTTACCGAATTTTGTATTTATGCAATTTCTCCGCAAAAAACTGCATGATAAATTAGTAAATATTAATGTGATTTGAAATAAAATAGTTTTTGCCCACTTTTCATCGAGGAAAAGGAGAAATTTTGAAGAAATATGACAAAAACATCACTTTTCTGGTACCCCACGTTGCCGCCATCTTGAATTCACCCATGATACTCTGCTCGAGGGGTTATGCAAATATGCTCAAAAATGATCCCAATATGATAAACTAAAAGTCAAGGAGTTTCAGCTCTATTTTTTGTGGTTCCGGAGAAATCTTAAAAAGCTTGGTAGGGGGGCCATTTCGCCCCTCCCCCCAGGCCAGGTAGGGCTAATAAAAGCAAGTAGAGAAAATAGCTATTACGAATATAAATCTTAACAAAATCCTATATAACATAATACTTCTATTCCAGACTGACTGGAAAATAGAGAGCTGAAACTCCTTGACTTTTTAATTTATCACACTAGGTCTCTAGATCTCTGGGTCAAGATCTACCAGAAAATGTAAAAAAAATCCAAGATGACCACAATGGTGACGTCACAATGACGTCATTTTCAAAAACGGCATTTTTTGGTCGATTTTCGGTCGGATTTTCCGAATTTTGTATTTATGCAATTTCTCCCCAAAAAACTGCATGATAAATTAGTAAATATTAATGTGATGTGAAATAAAATAGTTTTTGCTGACTGACTGGAAAATAGAGAGCTGAAATTCCTTGACTTTTTAGTTTATCATATTGGGGTCATTTCGAGCCTACTTGCATAACCTCCCGAGCAGAGGAACATGGGTAAAAGATGGCGGCCACGTGGGGTACCAGAAAAGTGATGTTTTTGTCATATTTCTTCAAAATTTCTCCTTTTCCGCTATAAAAAGTGGGCAAAAACTATTTTATTTCACATCACATTAATATTTACTAATTTATCATGCAGTTTTTTGCGGAGAAATTGCATAAATACAAAATTCGGAAAATCCGACCGAAGATCGACCAAAAAATGCCGTTTTTGAAAATGACGTCACTGTGACGTCATCAAAGTGGCCATTTTGGATTTTTCACATTTTCTGGTAGATCTTGATCCCAGGGCATAGTGTGGTAAGTTTCAGATCCCTAGCTCAAGGGGTAAGAAAAATAATTAGGGGGGGGGGCATTCGTCCCAAAAAGTCCAGGCCAGATAGCGTTAAGGAATATAACGCACGGTATAACTGATAGTGTGAATGATGTGAGTAATTGTGGATGGATAATTTGGTTTATATTGTGCTTCATTTTAACTCTTGCTGATATTGGTGTAACTGGTATTTCTTGGCCTATCTTTTGTGATATGTACGCTGGGTGCTTGTAACAAAGCATTATTGTTGTTTGTATGCAGATCATTTCGTGAGTAACGTATTGCCAGTGGTGGTGCGCTATTATACAGTGGAATACGCAGTAGTGCCACCCACAGGGTAGAAATCTGTTTATTATTATGTATTGATAACGTCTACGTCTGTGTCACATTGTTGTACTGGCATAAGAGTATCTCATATATTTGATGTATGGATAAAGAGTTATCTGTAACGAGCGTATCTATAACATACGTAACTGCTGGAAGATATTGTCTCTCTATTGTGAGCTGTTGTGTAACTTAATATATATTCTGAGGCTTGTGAAATCATTAAAGTGCAAGCGTAAATGCTCATCTACATGCTTATTTAATTTTATTGATTGTATATTTATAGTCTGTTATATTATGTGATTTAATGGTATCTTCGTCTTCTTATCCTACTGTGGAATAAAACAACAGACTCACACCCCGTAGCCAGTGTTGGTGTTTATATTTCTCACCCTCACATGCCGGATTACAATATTTTAGATCATTAAAAGCTCCGTGACTTTAACGGTAGTTGTATTATAGTGATATTGAGCGATATTTTTATGATACTTGTATTAGCTCATTGATATATTTATTTATACGCTCACATTGCTTTATTATTATCATTTTTTATTGCCTGTGTAAGATTCCGAGCATGTAACGGGGCCCTGTGGGAGATCAGTGTTTTTCACTGAACAGGCTACAATGTATATATATGGTCAAATAAAATAAATAAAATAAATAAACAGAAACACTTAAATATATTAGTGTAAAATAAATAAATGAATATATGAATGAGAAATTTCGAGAGAAAAGACGTTGACTGAAGTTTTGGAATTCATGACAACACCGCGACGTCAGTATGACGATCAGTGAGTATAAGTTGCACCGTTTGACACAGCATGCCCGAAATACAGGTTGTTGAAGTTTCAGCTCTCTATTCTCGAAGATGAGCTTGATGGTGGAGCCAAATCCCTGTACGCGAAAAAAACAACACAGTTTGCAGATTCTGCCGAAAAAGAAGGTGGGGATAACTTCATGGCGAATTGCTCCACAAGAATCTTGTGATAATGGCAATATTTGATATTGCTGAATGTCCATTGGCTGCCGTCAGTTTTCTGGATGCTACTGGTAGAAATAAAGATATCAGCGGGATCATTCTAGCGATATGTTATATGGACTTGAACAATTTTAACCTCATTTTGGACGAAATCATCGCGTCAGAAAAGTCTGTAGAAAACATCATCAAACTTTTTGACCTCTGACGTACTATTGAAAGTGGCGTAGCTTTTGGACTATTTGATTATGGCTAGCATTTCCCCTGGAAGGGAAATACAGTTGTTCAAGCATCGTTGCTTAACAGATCAAAGACAGTTACTTTCGTAAAATGAATGCATATTTTGTAAAATATCTGTATGCCAAAGTTCACAAACATTATTTTAATATAGTTACTCGTAAGGGGTAGGTACTGGGTTCGATCCCCGGCCGGGTCATACCAAAGACTTGAAAAATGGAACTTGTTGCTTCCTCGCTTACGCTCAGCATTAAGAGGATAGAACAAGGACTGGTTCGCTCGGTGTCAGTATAATGTGACTGAGTGGGGTGTCATGTCTGCCTACAAGTTATTCAGATATAAGCATCTTGATATCAGCATCTTATGATAATTAGTTTTTTACAAGTTATTGGTGGAATATTAAATATTGCATAGTATTGATGTCATATATGATGCCTGCCTGTATGGGTTTATAACGTTGCATATTATAGCTATGGCGGGTCGTAATACCCCGGTAAATATTTTGATTTGTTTGACACTCCAGTGTCCTATTTGCATCGTTAAAAATATGGAGGGATGTTTTTGACCCAATTCACAGATCTGTGTTTCCCAGTTCTCATCATTTAACATGCTGTGAGTGTACTTGATACTCCCGTAATGTTTTCTTTTGTGTTTACGAAATTGCATGTTCATGATTTGAAATGTCCAAACAGTATTGAAAAATATGTTGTTGTATCGGTCAGTCGATGGTATAAATATACAGCCTGATTTACCTAGGGCAGACAATTTTGGAACTCCGTCTCGGGGAAATGTATCAGAAACTTTAGGTCTAAATTTAACGTTTAGGGGCTGTCTTTGTTTGTCATTTGACCATCGTCTGTACCACCTTTGATGTCAGAAGTCTGGAATAAAATCTTCAACTTCGTAACAACTTGATGACGACTTTCTTGATGGAATTTCTTGAGGCAAAAGATACAGGGCTATGAACTTCTTTCAGACTGCTGTAAAGACCCAGCAGCGAACTCGCAAGCTACACTGTAAAAAGTGGAAACATGTTTAACGTTTCATTTTGAGATGGGTAACATGTGAGATGCTTCATAATGCTACATGTTTCACCCGTTTTCCCATGAAAACATGTCTCAAAGACATGAGAATACAGCTATTTGATGGTTGCGACATGTTTCAATCGCGTTGCCGTTTCACTATAATGACCCGAATAGCTGTTTGAAACATCAAAGCCGAAACACGTATAACCGAGTCGCAAAAGCAACATGTCTCAAGGGACACAGTATAAAAGACGGATAATGTTGTCTGGTGCATGGAAGTACTGGCTTCCAAAAAATTTTTTCTCATCTTTAGCGATCCTGAATATATCTGTCGATATTGAGAATAAACAGACCGACTACTCTTCCAGGCCTAGGGTATTTGACTATTTTTGGCCTGCCAAGGCTTCGGAAGAGACGCTTCCTCCCCACTAAATATTTGTTCACTCCTTCATTCTGAAAGCCCCCAAAATATATCTTGTGGTCCGCTCTGCTGCAAAAATAAAAAAAAAGCAATCCTTGAACATTTTGTTTATTTGTGCCAGGTTCTCCAAAGTAAACTACATAGTACATTAGGGAAGAATTATCTGATGTGAAATAAAATAGCTCATGCACTCTTTTATCAAAACAAGAAAACAAAAAACTCGAAGAAAACGGTAAAACACCACATTTCTGGTCAGTAGTATACAACGCGGACTTAAGACCCCATTTTTCGCAGCGCCCCCTGGCGGCATAACAATAGAGTTCTTTATTATATATAACAATAGAGTTATCTCCCCTTAACTTCACCTCAGAAATTTGCATATTAGGGAGGAAACGGAGGAGGTCAAATGTAGGAGCTCACGGAGTCAACTTGACCCCGGAAATTTGCATATGACCTTTGTGACGTCACGCATCAGCCAATCAGAAGCGAGTATTGTGGTCACGTGGTGCTGTGGGTGAGTGGTGGGAGGTGGGTGCAAGATGGCGGCGTGGGTGGGTGGGTGGTGGGACGTGGGTGCAAGATGGCGGCGTGGGTGGGTGGGTGGTGGGAGGTGGGTGCAAGATGGCGGCTGTGGTGGGTGGTTGGATGGGTGATGGGTGCAAGATGGCGGCTGTGGTGGGTGGGTGGTGGGAGGTGGGTGCAAGATGGCGGCATGTAGAAAAACGTATAAAAGGAGTCGATTTTTAGAACATTGCACTACCTACCTGACTGACCTGACCAGCCTGTCTGCCTGCCTGCCTGCCTGCTTGCCTATCCGCTTGTATGAGACGAAAGCATGAGACGTGGAGAAGATTTTCCCTGGGACCCAGCAGCACCTCCGGTTGAAGTCTTGCCTGAAGACGAGCGTGTCAGGCACATTTATCAACGTCACTGGGCTACCATACGCCATTGTTTTCACCGTGACCGTCGTCTATTGGACTTGTATAACTTTCGGCTGCAGGACCTCACGTATCTGTCTACCTATGCCGAGAACATTTTCACAGATCAGGTGACAGCGTTCAAGTTGAATATGACATTCGGGTACATTTTACGGCACAAGGAGACGGACCAGGTGCGGTATTATTATCCCAGCAATAATACCTATGTGTTTGATCAGCCGTTCACGGTGACGAATGCGATTTCTCTGGAGCCACTCATCGACCAACTGACTACGTTGGATCCATTGAAATGGGCCCGGTTGCAACACCCCAATACCCAATGGCTTGTGGAAATGGTGACCAACGTCACATTTTTCGTCACGAAAATGAGAGATCATCCTATCGGGGCCCCTGTACTACTACCCCCGTGGTTGCTTCATCGACACGGCCTGTATGCATTAACGGCAGGGGCAAAGGGGCCCTACAAAGACAGGAAATGTCTGTTTTGGTGTTTGGCCGTGCATGTGGATGAGTGTAACCCCAAGGCTTGTGACAGAGTGGCCAATGACTATTGGGAACAGTATTTACACCAGCAAGACTTGGATAAGCGGCACTTCCGTGGAGTGCCGTTCAAGAATTTGGATGACGTGGAAACACTGTTCAACATCAATATCTTTGTATACCGATTACGATGCGAGGAGGAGGATACATTTGTGCCTGAATTGGTTCGTCGTTCAACAGAACGGTATGCTGCTACGATGAAAGTCAATGTGTTCGACGACAATGGCGTGAGTCATTTTTCGCTCATCTACAATATGAGCCAGTACGCTCAGTCTTTCAGTTGTGCCCAATGCCATGGTATGTTTAAAAAGTCTTACAACTTACATCGCCACGACAAAATGTGTGACAAACGTGCACCAGGGACGAAAAGACGATGATGAATTCAAACAAGTCTTGTTGGCGAACTATTGAACAAGTGTTGAAAAACATTTACCGTATTCTTACCCATTCATTGAAGTGGCTTGAGAGCGTATAATTGTATTAAAAATTCAGAGTTTTTTTACTGTTAATTGTATTAAATTCAATACTCAGATATAATTGTATTAAATTCAATACCCTTGTGAACACGTTCATTCTATTTGTGTTAATAAAAATAGTAGAAAATTAAAAAAATGCTTGTTAGTGTTCATTCTTTTCTTTTTTTTAAATTTAAAAAAAGATTCAAACAAGTCTTGTTGCAGAACTATTGAACAAGTGTTCAGAACAAGTGTTGAAAAACATTTTACCGTATTCCTACACACATTCATTGAAGTGGCTTGAGAGCGTATAATTGTATTAAAAATTCAGAGTTTTTTTACTGTTAATTGTATTAAAAAATTCAATACTCAGATATAATTGTATTAACATTCAATACCCTTGTGAACACGTTCATTCTATTTGTGTTAATAAAAATAGTAGAAAATTAAAAAAATGCTTGTTAGTGTTCATTCTTTTTTGGCTCTATCATTTTTTTTTTCCTTTTTTTAAATTTAAAAAAAAAAAAAAAAAAATTGCAGCCTCCCTCCCCCTTGCACTTCTCCCCTTTACCCCTTTTTTCAATACCTTTTTTAATTGTAAAAAAACATAGAAAATTAAAAAAGATTTTTTTTGGCTCCGTGAATCTTTTTTCCCTTTTTTTTTAAATTTTAAAAAAAAAAATTTGTTGGCTCTTCCACCAACCCTCCCTCCCCCTTGTCCCCCCCTCCATTCTCCCCTTTACCCCTTTTTTCAATACCTTTTTTAATTGTAAAAAAAACCATAGAAAATTAAAAAGATTTTTTTTGGATCCATGATTCTTTTTTTCCTTTTTTTTTAATTAAAAAAAAAATTTTTTTTTTGGCTCTTCCACCAACCTTCCCCCCGCCCCTCCCTCTCCCATTTTTTTCAATAATTTCAAAAAAATTGTAAAAAAAATTTTAAAAATTTTTTTCTTTGGGGAGAGGATGATGAGAGTTGGTGTTAATTTTTTGTGCTTTTTGATAGAAGTTTCCTCTTCCGGAAAGATGGGGTGGCCCTGAAAAGGGCCTTTGAAAGTGTTACGACACTTGTTTTATGAGCGGTAGATTCTTTTTATTCCACCCACATGCTTCCTGCAGATTGGACACTTGATTTTTAAATGTTGTTCGCCTGCTTCAACGCAGTGGCACATGTCTCCTACACACGTCAGCGTGACCCAACAATCTTTACAGATGCATAAATGGCCACACGGCAATACGGCGTACATGCTCTCTTCGTCTGTACACACGCTGCATCTTGATTTTTTTTCTTCTTTATGTCGTTCTTTGTTCTGTTTTGAAATCTCAGCTTCCATTACATTCATGTCTTGTCTCATCCCGTTAATCTGTTCGTTAAGGCGGGTTATCTCGGCCCAAGAGCATGGTTGTTGTGGTGTTGTTTGCGAAGCCGCCGAAGTCGTTATAATCGGAGTTTCGGAAGCCGATGTTGTTATAATTGGCGTTTGTGTTGTTGGAGGTCTATTACTATTTAACCATGGAAGCTCGTCTTGTTCTCCATCCGTTATATCCTGATCTGTCTCATCATCTTCTTCTATGGCATCCATCCTGCTGATTTCTTCGTCCTGTTCTCTACTTCGCCTTATCAACCTCGCATCTTCTTCTGCTATTACATCTCGCCGGAGTTCTTCCAATTCTTCTGTACTTCGTCTTATCATGGTTTCGTCTTCAATAACCCGCTGAAAGCTTGTAATTAGGGTGATTCCACCATCATCTTCACTGGTAACCACCTCTCTAGGATCTCTAGGGTGTGTGAACAGTGTTCGTCGTCTTGAACCCATGATTGTATTTTGTGAATAAATGGGCACATACTACGCGTTATTTATAGTCTAGACGGCTGGTGGTGGGTGGTGGGAGGTGGGTGCAAGATGGCGGCGTGGGTGGGTGGGTGTTGGAAGGTGGGTGCAAGATGGCGGACGGTGTCGGTGAGTGCAAGATATGCTTGCCCACTGTATAGTGCTGTGTTACCATTGCCCAAGTATAAAAATTTCCTAGTTTTATTTCGATAAACCCGTTACAATTTTCAGGGAGCTATTATAAGGCTGTGAGGAATAAACTTGACGTATTTTTAGCCAGGAAAATCGATTTATTTGCAGTGTAGCGGGTTTCCCATACTACCGTACTTTAACATTAGGCGTGTAAAAATCGCTAAAATTCATTAAAATAACGGCTTAGTCTAGCGTTAGGCTGCTAAATGTTTTAAATACTATACCATGAATTGCCTGAGTTCAATTGGAAATAAAATTTATACGTGCACTGACATTTATTGTAAAATCACAGCCGTTTATAATTGGAAAAGAAACACAAACATTTTGTCCGGCGTAAAAATATTTATCAAACGATAGAGCGATTTCGCCGAGGTCCGCGCTTTACACTATAAATAGTGCGCAGTATTTTTTTCAGGCATTCACAATTAGCCTGAGTGCCCAGTCATGGAGTCACCCCTGGCTGGAATCATGGATATTGATATACCAGACTTCACCACAAATGATGATCATAATGAAGTACCACTGCTGGGCAACTTCATTAATATGGTGCATGACGAACCATGGTTGGATGCTATAATCGAAGACTTATTTCCACCTCAAGTCCAGGACTACCCACCCCCAACTACAGCCCATTTTAGTGACCCTCCAGCCACATCGCAGCTGAATAACTTCTTCCTAGCAGCCACACCGGATGTTACTCCAGTGGAATACAAAAGTTTTGACAACATAGACCACATGTTAGAAAGTATGTTGAAACCACAACAAAGCCCCCAAGCTAAAGAAAAAGAAGAACAAACCGGAACCCATACAGATGGAACCGATGGAACCGATACAGATGGAACCCATACAGATGGAACCGATACAGATGGAACCCATACAGAAGAAGAAGGACAAGATGAGGAGAAGACCACAGTACTCCAAAAAAAGAAAGACTCAAGAAAAAGAGAGAGGACCGACTTAAGAAAAAGAGAGAGGGTAGACTTAAGAAGAAGAAGACAGAGGACAGACGGGAGAAAAAACAGGAGAGATGTCAGAATCAATAGAAATAGGCAACATGAGAGAAAAAACAAGAAGGACACCAGAACAAAGAGGATAAGAGAGAATACCAGGAAAATAAGTCAAAAAGAAAACCAAGACGAGATGCACTACGTTTGGGCAGTAACAACAACAACACTGGGAATCAACACAGAACGCCAAGCAAGCTTATATTTACCCTGCGTGGAATGCAGTAACCAATTCGCTAAATATGCTATTTCCCCATGTGGTCACCAAGCCTTATGTGAAGTTTGTATTCATCGACACGCCCAAATACCAGCATGTGCGGAGGCTAATAAACCCCGAGTGTGTGAATTGATTCCTTTAACATGTCCCGTTTGTACTGAGAGAAGACAACGTCAACAGGCCCTCTCAACGATGTAAACGATGTAATCGCTTACATATCAAAAAGGTTTTTTTTTAAACCACCTTATTTTTCCGAAAGGGGAACTTCTATCAAAAAGCACAAAAATTAACACCAGATTCCCACACACCTATACTCTTCTAATCCCAAACCCCTTTGCTTCAAATAAATTTCAGTCCGTTATTAGTGGGGCTGTAATGTTTATTCCTTTACTGGTCGACAACAACAATAGTGACAAATGTCACCCTCAGTCCGTTATCATTCGGGCATCACACATATATACTCTTCTTTCTAACCCCTTTGTGTTGGTTCAAATAAATTGCAGTCCGTTTTTATTCGGGCTGTAATAAAATATATTCGGGCTATAATATTAATTACTGAGAGAGAAAAATTAGTAACATTCCCGGGTTCAAAAATAAATTTCAGTCCGTTATCAGGCTGTAATATTAATTAATTAATTAATTACTGGGAGAGAGAAAAAATAAAAACCTGTGTTTGTAAGAGAGAGATTAGTCCTCACAAGGACTGTTAATATCGGGCAGGGATTGTTTTTTGGTGATGCAGTTTGCTAATAGAATAAAAAAAAGGGGTAATGTGGGAGATCTGTGCTTTTGAAATTTGTGCCAAATTATTAGAAGCTTTCTCTTTCGATTGCTTTGGTTCGCCCTGATAAGGGCGGTTAGGATCAATTTTTTCCCCTGTTTTTCTTCAGGGGGGGGGAGTTGCCTACTCCCCCATCTGGCTCACCGAAAAGTAGCGGTAAGGGGTCAGCGTATATTTGTGAACCACATCCTCATCTAGGTGGGGGCTGATCGGCATGTCGTTGAGGAAATTGGCCGGCGCTATTGTGGGTTCTTCGTGGATAATGTTGGCAGGTGGTATGGTACAGCGACCCGTCAATTCCTCTTGTTGTTCCCTCTCTTCGTTTTTCATCTTCTTCATATATTTGTCCCGGGCGATGTTCGTGGTGGTGGTACACATCTTGGCTACCCTCGCTTCACTCTTCGGTTCACTCTTCGGTATAGGTCGGCTCATTTCCCTCTCTCTTGTTGGCATCTATCTGGTCTGAAAAAGTTTTGGAATGGGCCTATGAAGCGGGCCGGTAGCTATATATAACAAAAGCGCCGACCTAGGCGAAATGGCCAAAGCTTTACTGTCTGGAGAAAATCTGTGTGTGTTTCTTTCTCAATTATAAACGGCTGTGATTTTGCAATAAATGTCAGTGCACATATAAATTTTATTGCAAGTTGAACTCAGGCAATTCATAGTGTAGTATTTAAAAAAATTTAGCACCATAGCGCTCGACTAAGCCGTTATTTTATTAATTTTAGCGATTTTTCGATGCGTAATGTTAAAGTCCGGTAGTATGGGAAACCCGCTACACTGCAAATAAATTGATTTTCCTGGCTAAAAATACGTCAAGTTTATTCCTCACAGCCTTATAATATCACCCTGAAAATTCCAGCGGGTTTATCGAAAGAGAATTATAGAAAACTATTAAAAACATAGCCTTCGTTTCACTGCAAGAAAACCAACGTGCACAGTTCCGATTCAATTTTGGTGCGTGATTAAAGGGGCGCAACTCTGTTTGACAGAAATCAGACTTGTTCCAATTAATGCTATTTCGTAATTTTATTAAATGTGTTTGTCGTATGAATTACATTGTTTTATTGAGGTAGAATCATGAAAAGGATGTTGGCTACATATTTCATTAATTGTTTCATTGAATTAACGTTTCCTTAAATATATAAGCTGTGTCAAAAGGGACCATTCACAGAGTTTAGCATCAAAAAGTACCTGACATACGGTATAGGATCTATTACATTATATAGTATGGCTTTCCAAGTATATGGTTTTGATATCTCAGAGCACTATTGATTGTTCTGGTAATTATGATGACTTGATATTATATCCCAGCAATGATATTATTTTATTTTATCATGTTATTACTCAAGAATATCAATTTATGCACTCTTGGTCCGCCTACAAAAATTGCATTGTCAATTTAATTATTTTCTAGAACAAGGTACGAATATTTTTTTACTCACATTAGCAATAATCGGTATATATACATTTTGCCTGGCCGGTGTTTTTGTCATTCATCATTATGGCAGCGCACGGAAAGGAGCTCGCTTTCTTTCAACTGACGTCTGATGTCATCCTCATCGTTTATGATCATGAATTGCAGCTCATTGAAGAACATCCTAGAGAAGTGAAGTTATCTTTAAGTTTAGCAGGCTGGACTCTATTGACACGGTTGTTACAGGGAAAAGAGCCCGAAGTCGATTTTATGCATGTGGGAATCGGTGTGTACCTGCGAAGTGATAGAGATGATTCTTTTTTCCCCCGCTTAGAACAGTGTGGGGGTGCCGCTATCCTACTGCGGCCGGCATTATGGCAGGCGCTGAAAGCTATTATCACCGATGTCCACGATGTACTCTATCCTGAGGCCAATTCTCTAGCTACCCGCACTCTTACACCGGATTGTACCCTATTATTATATCCCCAACGCGTGGAGCTGATCGATGATGATAGCCGATGTTGGTGTACGTCTGAACCCGCGCGTGTCTCTTTATCCCCGGAAGGCTGGATTACCTTGAAACGTGTGTTATGCGGTGATCTCGACGGAGATAGCATTCACCTGTGTGACGATGTCTACATTTTCCGCGGTCCCTATTTTGCTCGACTTCTCTGTCTCAAGCGAGGGGGATTTACTCTGGACCCCGATCTATGGACGGCTTTGCAACAAGTAGTCCCCATGATGGATAAAGTACTCTCTCCACAGGAGCCGCCTCTCACAGAATAGTACCTGACACTATAAATACGAGGGATGAGACAGAGTGTGTGTCATTCTCCGTTCGACATTTACAGCAAGCATGTCACTACGAGCCATCCTGCCTCTTACACCCTACCAGGTGGGGTTATACGTCTATGAAGATAAAGTCACCCTGGTGGAAGACGGTGGAGCTATTTGCTGGGCGCCCGCTGAGACTCTATCGAATACGGTGACACTACAGCGTGATGGCTGGACTAAATTTAAACGGGTGTTGAGCGGTGAGTTGGACGGACACCTCATCCACATGGACAATGCCATCTACGTATACCGTACCGCCCTCTTCCCACGCCTGGGCCGCTACCAAGATCCTACGCGAAGTTTCATCCTAACTCCCTCTCTGTGGTCAGCCTGGGAGAAAGTAGTGCCTATTGTGGACCAGCTGTTTACACCGGACGAACGATCACCAGACGAATTGGCGTGGGCTCGTGCTATGGAAGACGCGCTGGCTGAACCCCATGAAAAACAACAACATGATGATGAATCCGATGATACAGTCGGGGAAGACGAAAGTACTATATCTATAGAATGCACAGAGGCTAGAGTGACAGTGTCACTTGATGAAGCGAACAACACACATGACGGGGGGACCCAGAGGCGCCTCAATGAGGGGTAAGAAGAAGACCGTGATGAGGCGGTCCCGAAAGGGAAAAAAGGAGTCCGCATCTACAGTGAACGAGGTGCTAACCGATTTGTATTAATAATAAAAAATTCGTACCTTGTTCTAGAAAATAATTAAATTGACAATGCAATTTTTGTAGGCGGACCAAGAGTGCATAAATTGATATTCTTGAGTAATAACATGATAAAATAAAATAATATCATTGCTGGGATATAATATCAAGTCATCATAATTACAAGAACAATCAATAGTGCTCTGAGATATCAAAACCATATACTTGGAAAGCCATACTATATAATGTAATAGATCCTATACCGTACGTCAGGTACTTTTTGATGCTAAACTCTGTGAATGGTCCCTTTTGACACAGCTTATAAATTTAAGGAAACGTTAATTCAATGAAACAATTAATGAAATATGTAGCCAACATCCTTTTCATGATTCTACCTCAATAAAACAATGTAATTCATACGACAAACACATTTAATAAAATTACGAAATAACATTAATTGGAACAAGTCTGATTTCTGTCAAACAGAGTTGCGCCCCTTTAATCACGCACCAAAATTGAATCGGAACTGTGCACGTTGGTTTTCTTGCAGTGAAACGAAGGCTATGTTTTTAATAGTTTTCTATAATTCTCTTTCGATAAACCCGCTGGAATTTTCAGGGTGATATTATAAGGCTGTGAGGAATAAACTTGACGTATTTTTAGCCAGGAAAATCAATTTATTTGCAGTCTAGCGGGTTTCCCATACTACCGGACTTTAACATTACGCATCGAAAAATCGCTAAAATTAATAAAATAACGGCTTAGTCGAGCGCTATGGTGCTAAATTTTTTTAAATACTACACTATGAATTGCCTGAGTTCAACTTGCAATAAAATTTATACGTGCACTGACATTTATTGCAAAATCACAGCCGTTTATAATTGAGAAAGAAACACACACAGATTTTCTCCAGACAGTAAAGCTTTGGCCATTTCGCCGAGGTCGGCGCTTTTGTTATATATAGCTACCGGCCCGCTTCATAGGCCCATTCCAAAACTTTTTCAGACCAGATAGATGCCAACAAGAGAGAGGAAAATGAGCCGACCTATACCGAAGAGTGAACCGAAGAGTGAAGCGAGGGTAGCCAAGATGTGTACCACCACCACGAACATCACCCGGGACAAATATATGAAGAAGATGAAAAACGAAGAGAGGGAACAACAAGAGGAATTGACGGGTCGCTGTACCATACCACCCGCCAATTTTTTAGAGGGGCTGCCCATTTATGAGGACGTGGATGATGGTGACCGTGTACAACAACACATCTACAAAATGAAACCAGGTTACACCTACTTTTCCGTAAGCAACATGAGTAAGGGGGAGTAGGCAACTCTCCCCCCCCCTGAAGAAAAACAGGGAAAAAAATTGATCCTAACCGCCCTTATCAGGGCGAACCAAAGCAATCGAAAGAGAAAGCTTCTAATAATTTGGCACAAATTTCAAAAGCACAGATCTCCCACATTACCCCTTTTTTTATTCTATTAGCAAACTGCATCACCAAAAAACAATCCCTGCCCGATATTAACAGTCCTTGTGAGGACTAATCTCTCTCTTACAAACACAGGTTTTTATTTTTTCTCTCTCCCAGTAATTAATTAATTAATTAATATTACAGCCTGATAACGGACTGAAATTTATTTTTGAACCCGGGAATGTTACTAATTTTTCTCTCTCAGTAATTAATATTATAGCCCGAATATATTTTATTACAGCCCGAATAAAAACGGACTGCAATTTATTTGAACCAACACAAAGGGGTTAGAAAGAAGAGTATTTATGTGTGATGCCCGAATGATAACGGACTGAGGGTGACATTTGTCACTATTGTTGTTGTCGACCAGTAAAGGAATAAACATTACAGCCCCACTAATAACGGACTGAAATTTATTTGAAGCAAAGGGGTTTGGGATTAGAAGAGTATAGGTGTGTGGGAATCTGGTGTTAATTTTTGTGCTTTTTGATAGAAGTTCCCCTTTCGGAAAAATAAGGTGGTTTTAAAAAAAACCTTTTGGATATGTAAGCGATTACATCGTTTACATCGTTGAGAGGGCCTGTTGACGTTGTCTTCTCTCAGTACAAACGGGACATGTTAAAGGAATCAATTCACACACTCGGGGTTTATTAGCCTCCGCACATGCTGGTATTTGGGCGTGTCGATGAATACAAACTTCACATAAGGCTTGGTGACCACATGGGGAAATAGCATATTTAGCGAATTGGTTACTGCATTCCACGCAGTGTAAATATAAGCTTGCTTGGCGTTCTGTGTTGATTCCCAGTGTTGTTGTTGTTACTGCCCAAACGTAGTGCATCTCGTCTTGGTTTTCTTTTTGACTTATTTTCCTGGTATTCTCTCTTATCCTCTTTGTTCTGGTGTCCTTCTTGTTTTTTCTCTCCTGTTGCCTATTTCTATTGATTCTGACATCTCTCCTGTTTTTTCTCCCGTCTGTCCTCTGTCTTCTTCTTCTTAAGTCTACCCTCTCTCTTTTTCTTAAGTCGGTCCTCTCTCTTTTTCTTGAGTCTTTCTTTTTTTGGAGTACTGTGGTCTTCTCCTCATCTTGTCCTTCTTCTTCTGTATGGGTTCCATCTGTATCGGTTCCATCTGTATGGGTTCCATCTGTATCGGTTCCATCGGTTCCATCTGTATGGGTTCCGGTTTGTTCTTCTTTTTCTTTAGCTTGGGGGCTTTGTTGTGGTTTCAACATACTTTCTAACATGTGGTCTATGTTGTCAAAACTTTTGTATTCCACTGGAGTAACATCCGGTGTGGCTGCTAGGAAGAAGTTATTCAGCTGCGATGTGGCTGGAGGGTCACTAAAATGGGCTGTAGTTGGTGGTGGGTAGTCCTGGACTTGAGGTGGAAATAAGTCTTCGATTATAGCATCCAACCATGGTTCGTCATGCACCATATTAATGAAGTTGCCCAGCAGTGGTACTTCATTATGATCATCATTTGTGGTGAAGTCTGGTATATCAATATCCATGATTCCAGCCAGGGGTGACTCCATGACTGGGCACTCAGGCTAATTGTGAATGCCTGAAAAAAATACTGCGCACTATTTATAGTGTAAAGCGCGGACCTCGGCGAAATCGCTCTATCGTTTGATAAATATTTTTACGCCGGACAAAATGTTTGTGTTTCTTTTCCAATTATAAACGGCTGTGATTTTACAATAAATGTCAGTGCACGTATAAATTTTATTTCCAATTGAACTCAGGCAATTCATGGTATAGTATTTAAAAAATTTAGCAGCCTAACGCTAGACTAAGCCGTTATTTTAATGAATTTTAGCGATTTTTACACGCCTAATGTTAAAGTACGGTAGTATGGGAAACCCGCTACACTGCAAATAAATCGATTTTCCTGGCTAAAAATACGTCAAGTTTATTCCTCACAGCCTTATAATAGCTCCCTGAAAATTGTAACGGGTTTATCGAAATAAAACTAGGAAATTTTTATACTTGGGCAATGGTAACACAGCACTATACAGTGGGCAAGCATATCTTGCACTCACTGACACCGTCCGCCATCTTGCACCCACCTCCCACCACCCACCCACCCACCCACCCACGCCGCCATCTTGCACCCACCTCCCACCACCCACCACCAGCCGTCTAGACTATAAATAACGCGTAGTATGTGCCCATTTATTCACAAAATACAATCATGGGTTCAAGACGACGAACACTGTTCACACACCCTAGAGATCCTAGAGAGGTGGTTACCAGTGAAGATGATGGTGGAATCACCCTAATTACAAGCTTTCAGCGGGTTATTGAAGACGAAACCATGATAAGACGAAGTACAGAAGAATTGGAAGAACTCCGGCGAGATGTAATAGCAGAAGAAGATGCGAGGTTGATAAGGCGAAGTAGAGAACAGGACGAAGAAATCAGCAGGATGGATGCCATAGAAGAAGATGATGAGACAGATCAGGATATAACGGATGGAGAACAAGACGAGCTTCCATGGTTAAAAAGTAATAGACCTCCAACAACACAAACGCCAATTATAACAACATCGGCTTCCGAAACTCCGATTATAACGACTTCGGCGGCTTCGCAAACAACACCACAACAACCATGCTCTTGGGCCGAGATAACCCGCCTCAACGAACAGATTAACGGAATGAGACAAGACATAAATGTAATGGAAGCTGAGATTTCAAAACAGAACAAAGAACGACATAAAGAAGAAAAAAAATCAAGATGCAGCGTGTGTACAGACGAAGAGAGCATGTACGCCGTATTGCCGTGTGGCCATTTATGCATCTGTAAAGATTGTTGGGTCACGCTGACATGTGTAGGAGACCTGTGCCACTGCGTTGAAGCAGGCGAACAACATTTAAAAATCAAGTGTCCAATCTGCAGGAAGCATGTGGGTGGAATAAAAAGAATCTACCGCTCATAAAACAAGTGTCGTAACACTTTCAAAGGCCCTTTTCAGGGCCACCCCATCTTTCCGGAAGAGGAAACTTCTATCAAAAAGCACAAAAAAATTAACACCAACTCTCATCATCCTCTCCCCAAAGAAAAAATTTTTTTTTAATTTTTTTACAATTTTTTTGAAATTATTGAAAAAAATGGGAGAGGGAGGGGCGGGGGGAAGGTTGGTGGAAGAGCCAAAAAAAAATTTTTTTTTTAATTTAAAAAAAAGGAAAAAAAGAATCATGGAGCCAAAAAAAATCTTTTTAATTTTCCATGTTTTTTTTACAATTAAAAAAGGTATTGAAAAAAGGGGTAAAGGGGAGAATGGAGGGGGGACAAGGGGGAGGGAGGGTTGGTGGAAGAGCCAAAAAAAATTTTTTTTTAAAATTTAAAAAAAAAGGAAAAAAAGAATGATAGAGCCAAAAAAAATCTTTTTAATTTTCTATTCTTTTTACCATTTTTTTGAAATTATTGAAAAAAGGGGTAAAGGGGGAAGTGGAAGGGGGGAGGGAGGCTGAATTTTTTTTTTTTTTTTTTTTTTTTTTAAATTTAAAAAAAAGAAAAAAAGAATGAACACTAACAAGCATTTTTTAATTTTCTACTATTTTTATTAACACAAATAGAATGAACGTGTTCACAAGGGTATTGAATTTTTATATACAATTATATCTGAGTATTGAATTTTTTAATACAATTAACAGTAAAAAAACTCTGAATTTTTAATACAATTATACGCTCTCAAGCCACTTCAATGAATGTGTAGGAATACGGTAAATGTTTTTCAACACTTGTTCAATAGTTCTGCATTTAATACAATTAACAGTAAAAAACTCTGAATTTTTAATACAATTATACGCTCTCAAGCCACTTCAATGAATGTGTGTAGGAATACGGTAAAATGTTTTTCAACACTTGTTCTGAACACTTGTTCAATAGTTCTGCAACAAGACTTGTTTGAATTCATCATCATCTTTCCGTCCCTGGTGCACGTAAATGTAGGTAATAATCTCTTCACGTGGAATTTTGGGAGGGCAGGCAGCTTCCACTGCCAGGGCAATTTGCGTCTCGGTCACAGCCTGTAGTGCTTCAGTGATCAGTGCGTATGAGGGTACACTAGTGTCCTGTGGAATTTGAGGTCTGATCAGATCCAGGACTGTGTCGATGTACTTCTGATAAATATAGTCAGACACCTGGTCAGCCAGAGCTTGACGAATTGTACTTGCGAGACTCTGCAACTTCCGCCACGCCGTTAATTTCAAAGTGACACCCTGAGGACAAGGTACACGCTCTTGCGTATCTAACCGCATTTTCCATTTACGGATATGCACGAGGAGCTGATCGTTGAAATAGGCACAGCTCACAAAGATGTCGTCACCCACATGAAATTTCACTTCGTCACTCCCCTGGTCGCGAATAACAGCATCGATGGCGTAATCAAGGGTCTCCAGTTTTTGCCAGGTGTCTAAGGTCATGGCAATATGCTTACCGGGTGTCTGTCGTTAAAGCCCGATGCATTAAAATGCACTTCGTCTTTCACACTCACAGTTAAATAGGCTGAGAACTCCCAAATGTCCGTGTGGGCTGCCTGGTAGGCTTGCTGAATAATGTTATTGATCTCCTGCACAGACATAGGAAGTTGTACCTCTTGTTTCACAGGCACTTGCTGGGGTACTACTGGCTCAACCACTGACTCAGGTATTTCTAACGGTGTTAGTCGGGGGCGCTTGGGTCGTCCAGCGCGTTTGACAGGTGTACTCTCTGGGATAGTGTGCGTACGTTTGCTAGCTGTACGCTCTTCGGTGGTATCCATGACTAAGATATCATCATCTTGTTTAACGTGGGTTTCAAGTAGATCCGCTAGTTCTTCATTTCCCGTCTTCTTCAGCGCCTCCACGAAGGCTAGAAATGCATAGGGGCCACGGCGCGGTAGACCATCGATGAGAGCTCTGTTTTGTCGTGAAGGGGTGTTCTCCGCCATGATATCTTCGACACCCTGTTTCAGGAGTATGTTATCGGCCATAAGCACATCACATAATTCGCCCACATGCTGCATCTCATCAACGAGGCGAACACGGTTCTTTTGAAGCGTGACTAGGTCGGCTGAATTCATCATGACTATGGGCTCAGGCTGGTGAGTAACTGCTACCGTGTAAAAGTCTGGTGAATTTGCACTGGTAAAATGAAATATAGTGAAAGGTTCTCCACAGCTCATACAAAACAGGCAAGCTGACTGGCTAAAGGTGAAGCAAGCAGGCAGGCGGGTCAGGTCAGGTAAGTCAAAGTGCTCCGCAAGATAGTGCAATGAATACACCCCTTCCCTAAAAATCCACTCCTTTTATACGTTTTTCTACAATCCGCCATCTTGCACCCATCCACCATCCACCACATTAGCGGCCATCTTGCACCCATCCACCATCCACCACATTAGCCGCCATCTTGCACCCATCCACCATCCACCACATTAGCCGCCATCTTGCACCCATCCACCATCCACCACATTAGCCGCCATCTTGCACCCATCCACCATCCACCACATTAGCCGCCATCTTGCACCCATCCACCATCCACCACATTAGCCACCATCTTGCACCCATCCACCATCCACCCACCCACACCACGTGACATCAATACTCGCTTCTGATTGGCTGATGCGTGACGTCACAAAGGTCATATGCAAATTTCTGAGGTCAAGTTGACTCCGTGAGCTCGTCATATGCAAATTTCTGAGGTCAAGTTGACTCCGTGAGCTCCTACATTTGACCTCCTCCGTTTCCTCCCTAATATGCAAATTTCTGAGGTGAAGTTAAGGGGAGATAACTCTATTGTTATAGATAATAAAGAACTCTATTGTTATGCCGCCAGGGGGCGCTGCGAAAAATGGGGTCTTAAGTCCGCGTTGTATACTACTCTGGTCCCCCACATGATCGCCACTTTAAATTTGCCAATGATTCAGACCAAAAAAATACAAAGCATGTGTCGCTATAAAAAATGAGTGACATTAATGGGGCATCATTGAGGGCTCGCGTTGGAAGAAACAACAACTGTGTTCTTTGTGTGACCAGATCTACATCCAGTATTTTAAATGTGTGTTGCGCATCAGGATATTTTCTGGACAATACGATTGCTCTATATACGATTCGGCCACTGACACCAAATGACACCAAACCATGCAGGCATCTTCACATTTCAAGTTGAATACTACACTAATGTTTCGTCATTTACCTTGACCTATTGAATAGAGTGAATTGGTAAAAACTAAGAAACGCACGTGATGTCATATAGCCAATCAACATAGGAGCTTGCCAACACAGTGCAGCGAGGATTTTCTTTGATGTCAGCCTGTGACATTTCCAAATATGGCAAGTGGTGGTTGTATTGATGTTAATTTCTTTCGAATAGTCAATCAAAATTGAATTTTAAAGAGGTCATAAGATGCACTCCTCCTAATGTGGATCACGGAATATTTATAGAGCTATGACATCATCAAACTCATATTCTGATCAGATATTGTGTTTATATGTTCAGCCAAGGCAACACGTGTGGTGTTCGACTTGGATATGCGAAGATGAAACCAGGAGGAGAGATTATTTTTTATCTTTATGAAAATAATGAATATTGTTTGTGTGTAAAACAATTTTCCTCCTTCCTCCCTGACTGTGACCACAGTTGCGACAACTCGAGACGAGTCCAGGACTCCGTTATCTTATTAATCATCTGCGATCCGTATTCCATTTCCCGAAACGGAATGGAATTTCAACGATTCGGAGATATTTACCGCGAGCAGATGAATGAATGATTTTCAAGTTACAGACATTCATGTATCAAAGTCAGCAAGTATGGTCAATATCTGTATGCAATTTAGTACCCCCTGTTGAGAGCTGCTTCCTGTGTGTTGGATTAGGCTGTGTCATGTCAACAGACCGATGTGGCAACTTGAGTAAATTATTATTTGGGTTAATATCTGAATGTAAATGTACCATGATTTGGTGTAAATCTGTACGTGATCTAGTTCACCAAAACATGAGCACATTATTGTCATCTGCACGCCAAGATAAATGGGTTCACATCAGGAATTATGATGTATCGAACATATATCTGTCTGGAATGATCACATTCATTGTTAACCTGAGGAGCAAGCTTGTCTATTGTATATGTTCCTGTCTGTAGCCTATCGTTATTGTTGGTTTACACCCGAGTTGGACTTCCATCGAAGATAAGAGAATAAAAACTGATGCAAGCTGAATTTAATAAACGATTGGTGTATTTCTGTTTCTTTTACAGGCCATCTGGCGATCTGATGAAACATGTAATGGGAGATAGACTATTCTGAATCACTTCCAAGTTTGAGACATGTTCGGACACGTTTCGGTTGCGACATGTCTCAAAAGTTGGGACAAAGTCATGTTTGGGCTTAGACGTTTCATTTTGAAACATGTAGTCGGCCGTAACATGTTTCAGATTGACAGATGTACATACAACACATGTTTCACTCTGCAGTGTGTCACATGTTTCAAACGGACACATGTTTGACGACGACATGTCCATATTGAGACATGATTAACACATATGAGGATGACACGTGTTTCAAATTGAAACATGAAGCCGTTTCCAAATGAAATATGTATGTACTCACATGTCCCAAAAGTTGGGACAAAATCATGTTTCATTTTGAGACGTTAAACATGTCGCCAATTTTTACAGTGTAGTTCTGGGTACATGTAAAGTTGCCCGGTCGCCCTAACCAAGCCAGGCTATCATCTTACCGGCACGAAAGCCCGGGTTAGAACTACAATATCAACATCTTGACGACCAAAAATTTTACATTGGCACCTCCGATGGGGGACCTCTGAGGAATTCTACCATAGCCAAGACGAAGACAACAGAGAAACGCCATCTGGCATTCGACGACAGCTGCCTACTTAATCAGGGACAATGGAGAGTCCAGTAAAACTCCAGGAGTTAAAGGCCATCGCCGAGGGAGTGACAGGCCTTGTAGAATCAGTCCGGAGGGATTTGAATGTGAAGGAAAATCAATGTTTGGAACGCGAGCGTGTAAAGGACCATATGTCGGCTATTCAGAAATGTGACGAAAGAAGTGCGCGAGTGGGCAGATGATGTGACACTAGCCATTATCGCCACGTCTTGGTTCATCCGATCTGGAATGCAGATACTCTTACTTATGTGGCCACACTGCCATTAATCGATGACGGTGCATATGTCGAGTATGGGTTGCAGTCTTGGGACATGCCGATCCAGGCTCCTGAACATTATTTGCAAGCTGTTTTTCCTGTTGATCATATTGGTCTCGATAGTAAGACTGGTTGGTATTTTGTGCCCAGCGGATGTTCCAGACAATCTCCTCGCGTGTGTTATGGTAATGTCCAGTTGCAGAAGAATCACATTCCATGTATCATGAGTCTCTTAACGAACAGCTCAAACCCTGCATGTATGATTCGTCTTATCAGATCTAACGATACTTCCTGCAAGCTGTTTGAACTTTCTACTGGTGAATTTGTATTACAAACTTTTGGTGAACGTATATCTGAGCATTGTGCTGGCCAGCGAACCATTTCTCATTTTTTGGAATATGGTTTATTTTGCTCAGTCCAGGTAATTGTACTTTTTCTGGTGTAGATTGGAAGGCGAAGCGTGTCGCTACGACTTCGCACCATTATTCCTTCCTGACCGCTACCGTTGAGCTCCCTACCATATCTATTCCCCACCTCCTTAACGTTACACGGATTGTCAATCACTTGCGTGTCACACCATGGCATGCCTTATCCAAGGTAAGTTCAGTTCCCCTTCGTCCATTAGATGACATTGAAACATTGACGAATGACGTTTCTTTCTCGGACATTTTGACATATATTTCTTTTGGTGTTATTGTGTGTGCCGGCTTTGTTGTATTTTTCTATTTTTGTTGTTTCCGGAAGCGCTTGTATCATCGTTTTTTCACCTGTTGTAATCCTTTGTGTACTAGCCCAGTACCTACTGATGTACCCGAGTGTGTTGAATTACAGGAGGTGGCGGCGACTAATGTCCGGCCGTCATGCTCCACTACCGTTTTTCCATCTTTGTATCCTCCATTGTAATTTGTTGATATATAGCTCCATTTTTGTTGTTTTTGTTTTTGTTTTTTGTTTTTTTTTTCTTTCTTTCTACTTCTTTTGTCACTGGACTGGCAGGATGCATACTGTCTGTTCCTAAAGGAGGGAGATGTGTTGGTTTTCCCTTTTGTCTGGTCTGATCAACCAGCTAAGTGGTACAACACATCCGGCTTCTTTGCCCTTTCATCTTTTTCTGGACATTTATTTTCTTGTATATTCTTATTGTAGTTGAATGGTACTTTACAAGGTATCATTCAACTTAGAATAGTGGAGATATGTAAGATATCAGCATCTTATGATAATTGGTTTTCTACAAGTTATTCAGATATAAGCATCTTGATATCAGCATCTTATGATAATTAGTTTTCTACAAGTTATTGGTGGAATATTAAATATTGCATAATATTGATGTCATATATGATGCCTGCCTGTATGGGTTTATAACGTTGCATATTATAGCTATGGCGGGTCGTAATACCCCGGTAAATGTTTTGATTTGTTTGACACTCCAGTGTCCTATTTGCATCGTTAAAAATATGGAGGGATGTTTTTGACCCAATTCACAGATCTGTGTTTCCCAGTTCTCACCATTTAACATGCTGTGAATGTACTTGATACTCCCGTAATGTTTTCTTTTGTGTTTACGAAATTGCATGTTCATGATTTGAAATGTCCAAACAGTACTGAAAAATATGTTGTTGTATCGGTCAGTCGATGGTATAAATATACAGCCTGATTTACCTAGGGCAGACAATTTTGGAACTCCGTCTCGAGGAATGTATCAGAAACTTTAGGTCTAAATTTAACGTTTAGGGATGTCTTTGTTTGTCATTTGGCCATCGTCTGTACCACCTTTGATGTCAGAAATCTGGAATAAAATCTTCAACTTCGTAACAACTTGATGACGACTTTCTTGATGGAATTTCTTGAGGCAAAAGATACAGGGCTATGAACTTCTTTCAGACTGCTGTAAAGACCCAGCAGCGAACTCGCAAGCTAGTTCTGGGTACATGTAAAGTTGCCCGGTCGCCTTAACCAAGCCAGGCTATCATCTTGCCGGCACGAAAGCCCGGGTTAGAACTATAATATCAACATCTTGACGACCAAAAAGTTTGCAATTTGTATATAGATATTTGATCTCCCGGACTATCGCACTGTTGGAATGTGGTGAATTTTTACCTCCGTCGATCAGACGGAGGTCTAGGAGCGCAACGTTAAATCTCCCGCCAAATAATTGTCATATGGGGAACCCACGACTCATAGTATTTCCAATAGGGATCGTCATGGTTCCCGACGAAATCTTGAATTTTCTTTGGACACAAATGAATGCTTACGTCACAAAAGGTGTGTATCCTTTGCAGCGCTTCCACCGGGTCTCTTTATTCGAGGGTACTAAATTCGCGCGTGTAAAGTATAGCTTCGCGCTGGTACAGATTGCCGGTTTTCGACGAAGACAAACCTGCGCTTTCATAAAGAGTAAATTTTCACGAAAGAAAAACTCGCATTAGTATAATTGGAAACTTCTTCGAGAATCTCTGAATCGGCAAAAAGATAAAGGACGAGTGTCATTCACCAGGATGCGAGTCGGAAGTGAGAAGTCAAATTCAAAGTCAGAGGTCATAAACGTAAAACTCCGAAGAACTCTCTCGGCTTTTTCTTTTCTTTTTTTTTTAGTTGGGGGGTGAGGGTTGGGGAGATAGCGACTGAAAAAATATATCTTCCCATGCTTCAATCGTTATCTGTGAATCCGATCAACAACCTAGCCGGATAATCTGTCAAAAATTATCCGTCGTCTAGGTAAGGTTGAAGGGTCATCGGAAGCTCGAACAGTGATACAGGCAAAAACTGTTGTTGTTGTAGTCTGGAAAAATAACTCTGCCTCACGAGGCGCTCTCTCGGCTTTTTCTTTTCCTTTTGTTTGAAGATTGGGGGGGGGGGAGATAGCGACTGAAAATATATATCTTCCCATGATACTTCAATCGTGCGCTCATGAATTCCACGGAAAAGCGGACATTGCTAAACAGCCCTTTTTCGCATAAAATTCACTCCACATTCTGTCGTAGCCCCTATATTAGCATGCTGTTTGTTCTATTCGCTTCCTATGATCCCCGGGAACAAGCCAATAATAGAGAAGATGTGTTTTAATAGCGAAATATTTTTCCCGCAATTTTTTAACATGAAGAACTCGGGAAATTCTAAATTGTCAAAGAAGAAAAATTGCACTTTACTGAAAACTATACTATTTTGAAACATCTGCAGAAAAGATATGCATGTGGCGGGAGCTGTATACCTTAGTAAAAATAAGAGGTCAGAGTTTTAATTTTCTAAGTAGAAGAGATAAATTCACTCTAGGAATATTTTTTTGAAGAAAATGTGTAATTAATAAAGCACTTTTACCGATAAGATTTAAAAAGCGCACTCGTGATTCCATCACGATTTTTTGTCGATTCCGTCACGGACTAGATTTAACCCCTGGGATGATCCAGTCGCGTTTTTCTCACGATGAAAAAAATCTTATCATCCTTGGGTACTGTATGTTAGTAAGAGATGTCATATAAGAATAGTCAGATTGAAACAGAGCAGCAAAAAAATAGACAAGCAACACTAGTCAAGAGTCATGTCCGTTTCAGGTGATTCCGTCACGAACATTTCGAAGCATGATTTACTGAAAATGCTGGATCATCTGTAGATTTTTCATGGATCCGTAAACAGATGTCATATAGAATAGCAAACTAAACTTGAAACTACATGGGTATGACCACGGAACTTCCGAGTACATGACTTTGAATAAAGAAAAAGTCTTCCCAACGGTGAATCCGTCACGGTGGAATTCATGATCTGTGAATCCGATCAACAACCTAGCCGGACAATCTGTCAAAAATTATCCGTCGTCTGGGTAAGGTTGAAGGGTAATCGGAAGCTCGGACTGTGATACAGGCAAAAACTGTTGTTGTTGTAGTCTAGAAAAATAACTGGCATGCACTCTATGGAGAAGGGCCTCGTGAGGCACAAAGTGCAATTTTTTGTTGTTGTTTATCTGCAAATCCGCTCAACTCGATGGGTATCTTTCACTTGTTCTCACAGTTGCCTGGCCTGTGTGATATTGGGTGGTCGAAGTCTACGTATAGTTTTTTTAGCTCATCTGGGCCGAAGGCCCGATGGGCTTATGTCATGGCCTGACTGTCCGTCGTCCGTCGTGCGTCGTCCGTCGTCCGTTGTGCGTCGTGCGTAAACATCTTCTTCTCTGAAACCGCTTGGCCGATTAAGCTGAAACTTGGCATGCATGTTCCCCCCAATGAGGACACCAGAATTTGTTCATGCCGTGTCGACACGATTTTACGAAATCTTAAATTTGCCATTGAAACATTGTTATCGCGATTTCTCAGGAAATACTGCATAGATCTTTCTCAAATTTGGTACACAGGTTCCCCTTGGGGTCTAGTTGTGAAGATACCTGTTGTGGTCTGATTCACAAATCCAATATGGCCACCAGGCGGCCATCTTGGATTTCCCCATGAAACATTGTTATTGCAATTTCTCAGGAACTACTTTGTGGATCTTCCTCAAATTTGGTACACAGGTTCCCCTTGGGGTCTAGTTGTGCAAGATACCTTTTCTGCTCTGATTCGAACATCCAATATGGCCACCAGGCAGCCATCTTGGATTTCCCTATGAAACTTCGTTATTGTGATTTATCAGGAAGTACGGCATGGATCTTTCTCAAATTTGATACACAGGTTCCCCTTAGTGTCTAGTTGTGCAAGATGCTTTTGTGGTCTGATTCAGAAAGCCAATATGGCCACCAGGTGGCCATCTTGGATTTCGAAATGAAACATTGTTATCTCGATTTCTCAGGAAGTACTGCATGGATCTTTCTCAAATTTGGTACAGAGGTTCCCCTTGGGGTCTAGTTGTGCAAGATATAATTTGTGTTCTGATTGAAAAATCCAATATGGCCACCAGGCGGCCATCTTGAATTTGCCAGTGAAATCTTGTCATCATTATTTTTCGTTAACTACTGCATGGATCTTTCTCAAATTTGGTACACAGGTTCCTCTTGGGGGTCTAGTTGTGCAAGATACCTTTTCTGCTCTGATTCGAACATCCAATATGGCCACCAGGCGGCCATCTTGGATTTCCCTATGAAACTTCGTTATCATGATTTATCAGGAAGAACCGCATGGATCTTTCTCAAATTTGATATACAGGTTCCCCTTGGGGTCTAGTTGCGCGAGATACAATTTGCGGTCTGATTGAAAAATCCAATATGACCACCAGGCGGCCATCTTGTATTTCCAGATGAAACATTATCGCGATTTCTCAGGAACTACTGCATGGATCGTTCTAAGATTTGGTACAGAGGTTCCCCTTGGGGTCTAGTTGCGCAAGATACAATTTGTAGTCTGATTGAAAAATCCAATATGGCCACCAGGCGGCCATCTTGGATTTCCAGAAGAAACATTGTTATCGTGATTTCTCAGGAACTACTGCATGGATCTTTCTCAAATTTGGTACAGAGGTTGCCCTTGGGGTCTAGCTGTGCAGGATACCATATATGGTCTGATTGAAAAATCCAATATGGCCACCAGGTGGCCATCTTGGATTTCCCCATGAAATTTTGTTATCGTAAATTCTTAGGATATTACTGCATGGATGTTGATACACAGGTTCCCCTTGTGGTCCAGTTGTGCAAGATACCTTTTTTTGGTTCATTTCGAAAATCCAATATTGCCGCATCTTGAGTTTCCCATGAAACTTTATCATAAAATCTCAGGAAATAACTGCATGGATCATTTTATAGTGTTCAGGGGGGACAACACAAGTTACAAACTCATCTATTGCAGTTCTTTAGTAAAAATTTCTCACAGCTACTTTCTCCAGTTACAGACAGATGACCTACAGTGCCGTGGCACTATCTTTTACATCTTCGCAGACAGATGGGGGTATCTCTTGGTTAGGCCATACCTCACCAGAGATTACTTTCATTGGAAAAATGTCCTGTTACATCTCATTGCCATCGTAACAACCCAGTCGCACATATTTCGTACTCGACATGTCTCCCCCTGGTGCATATACCCACAAAATATTGGAATCGTAGGTTAAAAACTGTCCAATGTACTGTCCGGACACAAAGTGGACAGACGGACGAACGACTGCAATCACATAATAAAAATTGGTTCTGGTTATTGCTTATACAGCTTACTGACAATCACACATTATGTTTTGGTATAATTGCCTTTATTCCATAACCTCCAATTACAATCATGAATTTGCAGCTTGACCTCCTGTGAAATCGACTATGTTGCCATTTTGTTCAGGGGAGACAACGCAAGTTAGAAAATCATCTATTGCAGTTCTTCAGTAAAAATTTCTCGCAGCCACTTTCTCCAGTTATAGCCAGATGAGCGCTACAGTGCCGTGGCACTATCTTTCAATAAATTATGGAAATTAATATAAACATATATTTTTTTAAATAGATTTTTTTATACGTGTATTTCTCTTTCATCTTTGGCTCAATTAAAGTCATTCTTTAAAATGTGAAGCCGAGTTAATACAGTTTTTAATTATCTACCAAACCCTGTCCTCTATGACATAGAATAAAAGAGAAGTTGGGAATAGAACCGCTCAACACAGTCATTTCTAAACATCAAGTTGTACATAAGTATTTTTACTTACTCTGTACAAGCTGAGGGCATTTTTGTGGCTTTTGAAAATTTTGAGATTTTTGCGAGTCTGTCCATATTTAACTAAGCGACGTCCAAGCGAGCTAATGTACGCGCGTTATATTCATATCAAGTATGGTGCGGCTTGTGTTCAATGAGGCTTGGAATGTTTATACAATTAATTTTCTTCTCACTGTTACACAATAAATATTTGCTGCGTGGAATCCAGTCATTTGTTCCATAGGGGCAATATTCTCATCAGCCATCACCATTCAATGTGAATGTGATACATGTACAAGTCCATGGTCATTGATACAGTAAGGTGAAGGCGAAGGTGACCTGTAACACCAGTATACAATATTATACCAAGCGCATTGAATCCTCATCATATGATGTTGAGACAGATCAAAACGAAGTGTCGGTAAAATGAGGTGTGTTTTGAAGAGCATTCTCTCATCAATGATGATGCTATACTGTACACATACAAAATATGAAGTGTTGCTGTGTTGGGCCTATAGCACAAAATCACAAGCAAGTTGGTACAACTAGGCACACAGGGTCTCATTTCTGTCGCTAACGTGTTGATTTGGGTGAGGGGATCCTCTCATGGAGAGGTGTGGGTGGGATGGGGCCTAATGTCTCAAGCACTTTTCCAGGTTTTCCATCAATATACTCCAGGTTACCCCAATATTTCAAGCACGTCAAATGAAACAAAAATTATTTGCTGGGAATGTGACTTTCGCGTCCCTGTCTGGACATGCTAGTGAGGAACCCTCAATCCCAAATTAATTACCATTGATGAAGCTAACGTCCAACAAATGCAAAATTGAGCTTGGCATCCGGCCGTATGTTATTCAGTGATGTATTACGCTACGGACCCTGTTGCCTCGACGGAGGTCTTTGCGCTCATCCAGCGCTTGTTTCATCTTATATCCCTCCACAGTATAGGTTGATTCCCATCATTCAGACCGTCAAGAGTTTTCTCCCCTGCATCTCTGATGACTCGGACTGTCTAGGGGCAAGTTTCTACCTTTTCTCACATCATACAGGTAAAAATGTAGGGTTTGACCTGTCCAACTGTGGTTAGGGATATCTGTCTCCCTTCATAGTCCGATTCTTGACACTGCATATTATTGTGGAAGGAATTTAGATGATTTACTCGAAGAGTATTCATCACAGAAGTTGGAAATTTGACCTGATTATTTGATATGGTAAAGAAAAAAGCGGTGCCTCCGTTTTATAATTGTCCTGTTTGCTGAAATATTAAATGTTCGAAGTTTGACTATCCAATTTTATCCAATTTTGTTAAATTGGAAACAGATAACATTACACACAAAAAAAATATATGAGCGAACTTTGGAAAAGCTGAGACAATTAATGAAAATTTTGGAACTTACCGAAAAATAACTGTTTGAAAATGAAGGTTCGTTGTATGAAAAGGCAAGCATCTGACCTGAAATAACTTAATTCCTATATATTCGCATATTTGAAAACCCAGAACATATAATATATACATGTTTGTTGATCAAGTTCATAGTTCTCACAATAAGACAACAAATGCCAGTAGGAATGTATGTACTCGTGCCACATGCATGTATAAATTTCTACAAAATTACCTAAGGATTTTCGATCCTTCAATCTTACACTCTAAATTACATGTTTAGCGTTAGAACACTAAAAGCGAGGTTCTGTTTAAGCACACGTTCCGCTTAATCGCGTTTAGGCTGTGAACACATGGAGTTTAGGATATAAACGCATAGACGTTTAGGTTATAAAACACATAGGTCTTTTAAATCTAAACACATCGGTTTAAATCCTAAACGCCAAGATGTTTAAACTCTAAATACGTTAAGGCTGAAACGTGTGCTCGAACGGAACCTAACTTTTGGTGTTCTAACCGTAAACATATGATTTACAGTGTAGGGATTGAGTTATTATAAATAATCAACACATCAAATACACCGATAGGTCAAACAGTTGTAATTTTGCCAAAGCAAACACCATTGTCAACTATAATGAAAAGACAAACACCCACAAGAGTAGGAACTCTCATCGATGCAGTGTTCTGACGACTAGAAGTAGTTGTCTTCTCAAGCTACATGTGACTGAATAGTCTTGTGACAGACTACCTTAAGACAGATGGCGCGGAATTTACTAATCATAAGTACATAGACAAAAAAGTTAGCTGTTGAATTGATAACGTCCAACGTAGGGAAGATTGAGTGGAGAAGCGACAACAGATTCGCATATTGCTTCCAGATGCGGCTGTAAGTAGATAGACTATTGGAAAGGAGAGCGTGGAAAAAACCTGGCGTGACGCAAGCTAGGAAAATAATGGTTGTGTACTTGAGAAGGGTGACCAGAATAAAGTAGGTATATGCACTGAAAAACTCGGGGTTTGCCTGATAGTATTCAGAGTATTTGTATACAACAATAGTTGTGTTAGTTCTCCCGTCTACAGAGACACCATACACGGATTTAAACGCATTTGGCAACAGTATAGCTGTGATAGATATGTAAACAGCGGCGATAATTTTGATCGGATGACGAGTTAATGTGGACATTTTGATTCTCAATGGAAATTTAACTGCGATGAAACGTTCGATAGATAAAACTAGTATTAACACATTTGACGTGCGCCCTGCTGCGAGTTGAAGCCAGGCTGACATGATCGGAAAATGAAGCGACATAAACATCTGTATATATAGCTGCCTGTTGAAATAATATATGATACCCAAACTCCACCACAAAACCTGTAGAATCAAGAAGCAAAGATCAGCTACGCTTAAAGCAATTAGATAACAATTAGTGGAGTTACGCAAACTTTCCCTGGTCAAAATAAATATATTAAAAATATTACAAACACACCCAAGAGTCCCTATCGCAGGCCGAAGAATCATGTCGATAATAAAACGGGCCGCGGTCACAGCATCTGAAGACCATAGTTGTGCGGATTCTTGTTTCTCTCCTTCTCCAATGCAGTTCGAGTCATTTGGGCAAGCAGATCTAGTTGAGTCCAAAAGTGCATTGTTGTCAGTTGCAGATCGATCATAAGTGATACCGGTAGACGGACTTCGGCTTGGTGTCGTATCGATAAGACTGTTGACTGTACCAGTTACATTTTCCGCTGATGTGAGATATTCCGTCATTTCAGATACGTATATCGTCCCGTTGGTATAGATGTACGTCGCCGTTGAAACTTCTTGGGTTGTGTTTTGGACAGGAACGGATACGTCAAATGTCTTCCCACACGACAGAACCAAACTTGTTATGGCTATGTACCAATTCATCATGCACATACTCGTAGATGCCGGAAACTCGTCTGAGCGGATTGTCCTGGAAAGGAAAACATCAATAATACATACCTGAGCAAGGCCCAAGACTTGGTCTTTGCGATTTATTCTACGTATAAAATTGCAAACTTATCTGACGTCTTTCTTGAACGGGTTGCAATGGTTCGTTCTCATTTATCCAACATGTTATGCACAAGTAGAATGATCGTACCGGGATACACCTTCTGAAAGTATGTATGATGATGCTCTTGAATTATTATTGAATGTACACATTAGTAGTAATAAAACGAGAAATTCATACCAATTTAGGAGCGATAACTGTTTGTCCAATTTCTGATTATCTCCCCGGATTTGAACATTTCTGTTTCTGAATATGTATGAATTTCCCCTTTAGTTACTTCAACGTTAATTGATATCGCACCGGTCATGACCTGTGACGTCTCATCGGAATGCTTTCGCAAACTTCTTGCATTAAATGTATCACAGAAAAGGATTCATCAACAGTAATATTGCTGGTATGGACATGAGGCGGGATTTGGCTTAATATCCCAATCAGTGTAGGTTGAATCAGTTTGGTTAGTGGAGGAAGCAGGAATACCCGGAGAGAATCACCATGGGCAAGTAGCTGACAGATCAAAGAATCTTCGATATAATATTTTGATGGATAAATAATAATGTCGTTCCAAGGAAATATTTCATATTGATTGTCATTATTTGTGTAGGTATCAGTGTCAGCATCGTTCAATTCTAATGGATTAAAACACATTTTGTCGAAATTTTCGAGGTATTGATCATGGGCGAATCGATTTCATCTTCTTGAAAAAACTGTATTTGCGACAGCTGATTGATAGGAACTGTTGTTCCATTGTCCATATCAGCCATAGTAAAAACAGTTTACTAGCGTGAGAAAAATGAGACAATTGTTTCAAAATATTCACATCAGAGTGTATAGTGCAAATTGGAACTGTTGCAACAAAATACAATTATATATTTCCAAATGGCCAAGCAGCCATAAACATGCAGCTCAACTGTCCAAGCTCTAGTGAGGATTTCAGTCTGATGTAATACATATTATTGTAGCCATCATCACACGAAATGAAAATATTTCCTTTCGGATATGAAATTGCTCGTGCCAATATATACGGACTAATAATCGCCAATTCCACAGGCATGTGATTAATAATATTAAATATACAATCTACCTCTACGTATTCAATATACTAAATACTTGTTTTTACTTCGCTCGAATTTCCGCCTCATTTATCGCCTCTGGGGCACTAACTAGAGCATTAGTGTGGTGGCTTAGGGTCATATTTTGGAAAGATCGTGACACGCTGGTCCAAAGCATCAAACTTGGCACACCCATCACTTGAGACATATAGAACAATATCAGAAGGGGTGCCCATTGCCCTGGGCTCTGTGATGCCCTCTGACCCCCAAAAGGGCATCTGAGGGGCAATATTGTTATTCAAATAGTTAGCCTCCCAACAGCTTTGTTACTTATATTATTCTTAAGGCTGGGAAGTTGAAACTTGCCACACTGTATCACTGGATAGCTCTGGTTTCGAGATTGCCAGAAAATGTCACAAAATCCAAGATGGCGGCCATGATGATATCATTTTCCAAAAATAAGCCATTTTGTGGGCGATTTTTCCGGCTGATTTTTCCATATTTGTATTTGCGCAATTTTCTTCGCTGAAACTGCCAGGTTAATTAGTAAATAATCATTTATTGGAGAAAAAAAAATACTTTTGGGTACTTTTACGAAAACAAACGCATTAATTTTTAAGGAATACGAGGAAAACAGAACTTTCCATTTACACTCTAATGTCATCCATTTTAATTTACTCATGATGTTCTGCTCCGAGTATTAAGCTACAGGCTCAAAATAACTTCAATATCATAAGCTATAACTGTGCTAAGTTACAGCTCTCAACATTTCTTAATTTTGGAGCACCAGGAAAAGGTTCTCTGAGAAGGAAGTGGGGTGACTGAAACCACCTAAACCAATTAAGTTTACATAATCGCTTGCGTAGAAGGAAACAATCGCCCCTTATCCATGTAAAACTTGACAATTCAGCTTTCCATATCTCGTAAAATGGGGAAAAAGATGAAATGCTCAAGGCGGGCCAGGTTAGTTTTGCTGGATATTCCTGCATTTACCAGGTTTACCCCATGTTGAAGCGTTTATTCCATCAGAAGTTCACGATGCTCATCCAGTAACATCCGATTAACTATTTGTTTGAGCTGATCTGTTATCACAGCTCCCGAGCAAGCTGATCTAATTCCGATTAAGCCGGTGCCTTTGCCGTCTGGATACTTCATCATCTCCACTTGAACCGCTACAATAAAAACGCGGCTGAGATACTAAGGCTACGTCCGAGAGCCCACCACATTCTCGAGTCTGCATGTTTGGTGCCGAGGGAAGCTTTCCTGTTGAGTCATATGGTTCCTTTTTAGTCGCCAGATGGCAATTTCTCCGACCTCTTGCTTATCGCTCCAATTTCAATCTTTCAACTTTCAAGTTTGAGAGTTGAATAGCTAAATTAACAAGCTGAGTAGCTAGCAGGTCCTCCGCCAAGTGGCCTGTTTGAGAGCATACAGCATATACGCTTCCAATTCTCCTTAAATATAACTTGGAAAGTTGATATGTGTATGTGGAAAGAGACGTTCATCTGGAATTGTTGAGACAATTTGAGGAGGTTTAGGAAGCAGTAATGGGTAGTGTAACACTGGAATGTAAGTCTGTAGTTGTATATGGATTTGTGGATGGTGAGGTTCATAAATCGATGAGTGGAATAGATCAAGATATCGTGTTCACAACACAGATGGGTACAATATGGGTGAGTGAAATCAAAGATGGTCAATGGCAGCCATCTTGGATTACATACTACCTCAATGAAAATCAATACCAATCGCTGTCTAACTGATGTGGAGCACCGTCTCGAGTTTGAAGTTGATTGGTCAAATTGTTGTCGAGATATCACGTTCACAAGATCCGAGACAGATGGAATCCAATATCATCAATGGCAGCCATCTTGGATTATGTACCTCAGTGAAAATCAATACCAATGGCCGTCTAATTGATGTGAAGCACATTCTCAAGTTTGAAGTCGATTGGTCGAACTGTTCTCGAGATATCGCGTTCACAAGATGTGGGATGGACAGAATCCAATATGGTCAATGGCAGCCATCTTGGATTATGTACTTCAGTGAAAACCAATACCAATGGCCGTCTAACTGATGAGAAAAACCTTCCCAAGTCTGAAGTCGATTGGTCAAATTGTTCTCGAGATATCGCGTTCACAAGATCTGGGACGGATAGAATCCAATATGGTCAATGGCAGCCATCTTGGATTACGTACCTCAGTGAAAATCAATACCAATGGCCGTCTAACTCATGTGAAGCACCTTCTCAAGTTTGAAGTCGATTGGTCAAATTGTTCTTGAGATATCACGTTCACAAGACGTGGGACGGACAGAATACAATATGGTCGATGGCGGCCATCTTGGATTACGTACCTCAGTGAAAATCAATACCAATGACCGTCTAACTGATGTGAAGCACCTTCTCAAGTTTGAAGTCGATTGGTCGAATTGTTCTCAAGATATCGCGTTCACAAGATGTGGGACGGACGGAAGGACGGACGGAGGGACGGACGGATGGACGGACGGCTAGCATTTCCAAGTCCTCCCACCACTTCGTGGCGGAGGACAACAAGTGTTACACGGGCCGGGGACTCGTGTTTAGTTCTTCGCGTCCCTGTGTGTTCATTTGTGGCCGCCATATATAACCACGGTTTTGGACGGGATGGTACGAAACTTCATCTGAAGAGTGCGAGGGTGAACCTAAAAGGAAAAATTCCAAAAAGGGCATCTTACGCCTGTTGGAGGCCAGGATTTTTTTCTGGAGGGCTGTGAAGTTACGTCGGAATAGATAAAAGAGCTAGATGGTCAGAGGAGAGACTCAAAAATCAAGAAGAAATCAAAAGGGCATTTAACACCCAATGGGGACCGGAAACATGCAACACACAATTTACATGTTATAGCACTGGTCTATATATTGACAATGAATGGCCACAGCTTTGGTCGAATGTTCATGGGACTTTGTCAGAATGGCTGTGGGATTACCAAGGGTGAAAATAGGGTCCCGCAATCTTTTTTTAGTCAGTAGGATGTCAAACATTTTCAGGATAACTAAAGCGATCTGAGAGAGTGAATAGACACAGGAAAGGGATCGGAAAGTTCATTTAACGCCCATTGAGGGACATGAACATAAAATTTTCATTAAAATAACACGTGTACTTCTATCCATCGCCATTGACATGATTGGGATTGCTAAGGATGATTTCAGGTTCAGAGGCAGATTGGGGGAGGGCTCTAAAACTACATCTAATATATTCCACTGGGTGCCAAGACCATTACATTTACACACGTGCATGGTTCAACACCTGTGCATCACTCTAATTATATGCCATATCACCGTAAGAAAAATGATACTGAATAGGGAGAATCCTGTGTTCAATTGTTATTAGTGGATTCAGCTCCACCCTCGCCCCCCCCCCACTCTTTCCAATGAACTTTTATCTGGTGCTCGCAACTGTTTAGAGCTAGCACTTTGTGTCTTTATAACAAATCAAATTAGGGTCATTTTATTCTCGAAAAAGGACATCATGGGTAAATTCAGATTTGACGACATGGTGGTGAATTTAAAAATTTGGTTTTTGGAGTATTTTCTTCAAAATTGGTGTATTTGTCTACGTAAAAATGCCCAATAATATCTTATATCACATCAGATGATTATTTACTAATTTACAAGGCAATTTAGACGAAGAAAATTGCACAAGTAAAAAGTTTGAAAAATCGATCCGAAAAATCATCAATAAAATGGCTTATTTTTATAATATGACGTGACTGTGACATCATCATAGAGGTCATCTTGAATTTTGTTACATTTTCAGCTTCCTAGCCTCAAGGATAACGAAAATAATGAAGCCATTGGTAAGCTACATGTTCTTTTGGGGGCCAGGTGGCGTCACACCATCCAAAATAATGCGCAACCCTTACGATATTGTTCTGTATGCCTCGAGTGATGCATGTGCGAAGCTTGATGCTTTGCTCCAGCGTGTCACGATCTTTTCGCTAAGCCACCTCACTACATTATGCGGACTAATAATCACCAATTTTACAGGCATTTGAGTATTAATATCAAATAAACAATGTACTTTCATGCATTCAATATACTAAATACTTGTTTTACTTTGTTTAAATTCCGCCTCATTCGTCGCATCTGATACTAACTAGATAGTGAATTACTGAATTCGATAGTGGCGTGACATCCCGGAAGAGAGGAGAAGCAGAAATCGAGCCACGTTTACTAATTCGGCAACGGTGAACCGAATCTCTCAGTGGAGGAACGAGACACAAAACCGAAAAGTCCATCCACTGAGAAATCGACAGATGCCCGGTGTGTTACGATCCAGGTAAATATAACTAGTATTTAAAGTAATTTCTATAGATCTAATTTTCCTGAACAATATATGAGACATTATTTGACTCATATGCAAGACAAATATACATCATTGGCGGATACGATTCTACGATAAATTTCATATGGACATCGGACAAAATCAAACTGAATTGGCAGAGATAAGTTTTGGAAATCGTCCTCAAATTAGACAATGTCATTGTAACCTCTAGTTTCAGAGTTTCGCTTGTTATGTTTTTTGTTTGTTTTTTTTTTTTTCACTGGCGGCCATGGTTTAGGCCATGTACAGTGCATTGTATAGAAACAATAGAGGCATATATTATATATGATCAATTAAACCGATACTATGGGAATGATCTAGCGTTAGGACATGGCTATAGATACCCTTTGATGAATGAGGAATATCTGACTCGGAGGAGAGATCAGCCTCCCCCTACTAATATGCTTATCCTTAAGCTTTTCCTTCCAAAAATCATTAATGCTGATGCGTTCAATAGCAGCCTGTACGTCATTCCAAATAACACTTTCTCGGTATATTCATTTGCTGTATTTACGTATGATTGATACTACGCCTTCATCGGAGTCCCCGATAGCTGACAATATAAGATATTGCAATCGGATACTATGAGCATATGTTCGAGGAAATAAATTTTTGCATTCAAACTTTGCTGTGCAGAGACGAGAATTCCAGCGTGGTTACTGTTCCGTCCACAATGGTGAGTTTCTGAGATGTATATGATTGTCATAGTTTCTGGGCGAACAATGCATCTGTCCTTGGGGTATTTTTGGATAGAGTTTTGATTTGATGCGGTTATCAGTCTGTAGCGTCGTCAGAATACGCCTTTCCTGCTTGTGGTGTATGCCAATGCTCGCTCATTGCATTTACTGTAACTCTTTTGCACATAAAGACAGTTGTTCTACTTATTCAGACTGAACTAGCCTCCGCTTTGAAGCGCTAAATACGCAAATACGATTTCGAGTCTCGGGTTCCTTAAGATCCTGAATGTCATTCTACATCGGTATGTTTCTAATCATCGTATTAATTAACGAATTCAAAACTTATATTCCAACTTCATGGGAGTTATGGCGGCAGAACTGGAATAGACTACAAGTAGTATTATTTATAACAATTTTACTTGTCAGAGATACTGAGACTATATAATTTGATTATTGATAATTACATTGTCATTTCGCACGTCAACAATACAGGTTTCGTTGATAAAGTAATTTACCTTTTTGATTACTCTTGTCCTGTCAGATGATCTTCCCGGATACTCGCTCGTGTCGCCAAATGGACCTCTGCTTTTTTCCAGCAGACTGAATGTTTATCGTTTCGTAATATGGCCGGCTACCGTCTTGGTGGCAATCTTCTCTGACTGTTTGTTGTGTTGTCAAATGGACAAATGTCGTTGCAATACTTTAGCAATCGGATTTCCAGGTATTTTATAGCCACGGTTATATGGGTCGAGTAGTTACTCGAAAAATTACTCGAAGTAGTGATCCCAAGAGATAATCGTAGACCATTTAACTTCTACAACAGGCAATTAATATTGCATAATTCATTTGAGATTGATGGCCCGATACATTATTATTTGGCATGTTTCAAACGTTATGTTCCTCACGTAATTCTGGGCGAGCGGATTGTATGTGCAAATACTGATTCCGTAAAAGTCAAAGGATAGGATATAGTTCACTCAATTTCTTCAGGCAAAACCAATTACTTTGAAATCTACACCATGTAATTAACTATCAATAATTAAATATTGATGATCCATCAAAGGACTTAAATGATTCTTGTGTTTTCTAAAGCAAACTTTAAGTGGCCATGCGGAGATGAAGTATTGACATGGTATAAGTCCACTTCTCTTTTGCTTGTCATCTCATCAATATTAATTTTTATCATTCGATTCCCAAATTGCTCACACTAAGCCAATGGAAATAACTGAGAGCAATAGATATAATTTCAATAAAAGTTCAGACTGGATTTGTGAAAACTCTACATAATATGACACCAGCCGGCAGGTTACTCTCTCACATGGAGGTAAAACTCGACCGCTGGTGTTAAGCAAAGTAGGTTAGATTATTTTTTAGTTACAGAAGATATAACAGCCATCAATGTTATTCCTGAAATCAATATTGCATATCGGTCTGACCATTCCGCCGTGTCATTTAAATGTACTTTCAAGGGATCACAAAGTGGGCGAGGGTATTGGAAACTAAATACGCAACTTTTGAAAGAACAAGAATATATTAATATCATAAAAGCAGCAATCAGAACTTGCATAGAGGAATGTTACGAGTCAGCGGATATGGAGGATCCATTAGCTTTCTCCTTAAATTTAAACGACCAGGAGTTTTTCGAATATTTAAAGGTAAAGATTAGAAGTGTATCTATTACATATGCAATTTCCAAAAAGAAGGGAAATATGAGAAGGGAAAAGGATTTAGTACTACAGATACTTCAGTTAGAGAAGGAAATATGCGGGGATAGAACAGATCTAAACGAGAAGAACATGATAAAGAATAAACTTGAACAGGCGAAGATAGCACTAGAAGACATTCGGTATCGGAAGGTGGAAGGTATTATAGTGAGATCAAAAGTAAACTAGAACGAACTGTGAGAAAAAAAGTATAGTTATTTTTGTCGGTTAGAAAAGAGAAATCAGATAATGAAAACATTGTCCGAACTTAAAAAAGATGACGGCACAATATTAACAGAATCGAATGAAATCCTGTCCGAAATAAAATCATTTTATTCTAACATTATAATAATATAAACATAGAAAACGAAAAAAAAATGTCTTACACAACGTGCAGTTAAAACCCGAAGAACAAACTAGCTGTGAATGATCTCTTACAATTAATGAATGCTTCGAAGTAGTGAAACAAATGAAAAACGGAAATTCGCCGGGTTCGGACGGCATCCCAGTTGAATTCTATCAATTTTTCTGGGAGAGTGTAGGCCCATTTCTCTTAAGGTCAATTAATCACAGACTCAGAACAGAATCTCTTTCAGTCTTTCAACAACAGGGCATAATCAGTTGTATACCAAAAGAAGGTAAGGACCGTAAACTATTTAGCAACTGGCGCCAATAGCTCTCCTTAATGTAGATTACAAAATATGTAGTGCTGCTATAGCGAACAAGCTCTCCCATCAATTATAAGTGAGAGCCAGAAGGAATTCATGAAAGGCAGGTATATTGGGAAAATAACATGATTAATTTACGATGTTATGGCTTATTCTGAAGAAAAACAAATTCCGGGCCTTATTTTCCTTATCGATTTCGAAGAAGCATTTGATAGCTCTTTCCTTTAACTTCAACCAAGATCTAATCAAGTGGATTCGTACTTTCCAATCTGGTTCTAAAAGCTGCGTAGCAAATAATGGATACCTGTCAGAATATTTTATATTAGAAAGAGTCAGAATATTTTATATTAGAAAGAGGCTGTGGACAGGGCGACCCAATATCTCCGTATATTTTTATTTTAGTGGCTGAAGTGTTATCACTGGCTATAAAAGAAGATACAGTCATAAAAGGAATCCGCATTAATAATTCAGAATTAAAAAATTTGCAATATGCGGACGACACCACTCTTATTCAAGATGGAAGCTAGGAATCACTGGCTAGGGCTATGGGTATCTTGAATGACTTCGCTAACTGGGCAGGCTTAAAATTGAACGTCGAAAAGTCGGCTAGGCTTTGGTGTAAGACCTCCCTTTGAAAAGGTAATATCTTGGACAAAAGACTGACAATACAACTTGCAGCAGATCCTTTGTCAATTATATTTCGTGAGTCTTACACCAAATCGTTGCCGAAAAGTCTATCACTATTTGGATAGGTAGCAAGAAAGGTTGTCAAGTGAAGTTATACCCACATTACAGAATCTAGTTAACTGGTATGCGGCGAGAGTAAGACGGGTTTTTCTCGAGCTCCCGGGCCTATTGTTCTTTACAATTAATTCATGAACTGATTGCACTGAGCCTTGAGCGTGAACAGCCTATACCGACCTATACTGAATATACTTCAAACCTGTGGTTTTCAACTGATCCTGTCGTCATCAACATTGTGGTTTACTGAATTATTTCATTATCTGCCATTATGGGGGAAAAAGGCGACAAAACAAACTCTCAAAAAAAGGATCTGCCACCAAGTTCTCCGGATTCTCTGCAAAACTTACAGACGGACAGTACGGACACCACTCTCAAACAGTCTTTCGAAGGCTTCATGTTTAAATCGGTAAGTGATATTCAGAACTCCCTCCATCGCCTTGAAAATAAACAGCAGGATTTCCTAGAAAGATTGATAATAGTCGAACGAAAACAAGATGAAATGCAGAACTTTGTCCAGTATGCGAACAAAGAGATTGAGTCACTAAAGAAAGAGCAAACTGAGAAAAATCAAATTATACATGATCTCAAAAAACGAATAAACTGAAATGGAAACCGAAAACTGCCAACTCAAAGAACGACAGATTGATCTCCAACGCTACAGTGGATCTTACAATCTTCGTTTCGGAGGGATCCCAGAAAATCAAGGTGAAAATGTCACTGAAATTATTCAAGACATTCTACAAACTAAATTACATCTTGCTGACATTCACATTGAAAATGTCCACCGTACTGGCCCCCACAAAGATGGACGCACCAGGCACATTTTGGCCAAATTTCTGTATCGTGCTGAAAGATTGGAGGTATTCACCAAAGCCCGCAGTTTGCTGAAAGACAGCCATATCTTTGTCACGGAAGACATGATCTACGAAGACAGGATAGCCAAGAACAAATTTCGAGACTATATGAATCTTTGCTTCAAAGACGGAAAGAAAGTTCGACTCATCAAAGGCAAACTGTTTGTAAATGGAAAACAAATCCAAGAATCGGACATCTAAAAACTGATTTACATACACCCGTAATGCCAACCTCTGATCACACAATTATAAATATATATATATAGATATATCAACTTGAACATACATTGCTACCACATTAAATGAAATTGAATCTTTGCTGCCTATATATGAGATTTCAGCTCACCGCCTATAATAGATAATACTGTATAATATTATATACGCATAGATGAGTTTCTCATCCAGTTGTTGAAGTGTAAATACCATATTTATAGACCCGGTCCATCTGAATATATTGTGATACCTGAAGATACGATAGGATACTTATTTTTATTATTATTATTTATTTTTTCGTATTTATATATATTTATTTTTATTACACCTTTATGCATATTTTTTCTTTTAAACCTCTCCTAGTTCTGCTTGTACGTGTATTGGTCGCACAGTGTATATATAATACTGAACGTATTACTATGTTCATGACAGCTGTGGTCGGGTTTCTTGGTCTATACTAAGTGTACATAGTATCTTTTGTTCGCTTTCGATTTCTGGTCGATTCTCACACTCCGAATTCACGGTAGCTTGAGAATGAGCATGCGAATACAATGTATATACTGTACAGATTCTCATCCCGCTTCGATTTTGCGAATTTCTCTTTGTTCCCTTAATGCCACATGAACTCCTAAATTACAATCACCTATTGTCGGAATAGGTGTTCAGCTCACAAGCCTTGTATATACACAGCTTCTCCCCGGGAGCTCGGGCATCCAGCACATGAGCTGTATGTACTCTTCAAACACCTCTGTTTTTATGTCCTTTATCACTTTCTTTCTTTATATGCAATTCTATTCTGAAATAAGTTCTGAACATGTTTACTTAGTGTCTTTGATCCTTGCAGGAACTAAATATACGTCATCCGTCAAAGTAAATTGTTTTCTTCATTTCTGTGGCCTAAGTTCTGGTATATGTCATTACATACTCAATTTTGTATTGTCTGGTAAAAGCATCTTAGTTACAGCTTTAGTATATTTCACTTTTGTAATTCGTGTTAAATTGTATATGTTTGTACGAGCACTTCATGCATACGTAATTGTCACTGTATCATCATGAATCACTGGAATGAATTAACTTTCTCTGATGAATCTATAATCGATACCGGAGCAGACATCAATATATTGAATGACTCCTTGCTGGAGACCATGTGTTTTAATCCCTTGCAGTTAAATATTCCTAGCAACTCTAACTATAGTACCGATTATACTGAGGGGGACAATACCCACTTCAGTCAAATCAGTACGCATCAATCAAATAATTACTTTGAAGAGCAAGCTCGACCAGTTCTAATGTCACATTCCTCTCATGATAACACTTCTCTCTCAGTTCTACATATCAATGCGCGAAGCTTAAAAAAACTCTTCACTGAAATCATAAGTTTACTACATGACCTTTGATTTAAGTTTTCTGCTATTGGCTTATCATAAAGTTGGCTTGATCCGGTCACCGAGGAGTTGTACAATATTCCGGGTTATAAGCCCTTCCCACTATCTAGGTCTAACAAAAGAGGAGGAGGGGTCATCCTGTATATCAGAGATAATATATCCAAATGTTCTTTGCGGCGTGATCTATCTCACACAGACCCTAACGGAGACTACGAGTCCTTATTTGTCGAATTAACCGAAAGCAACAACTCATTCGTAATAGGACTAATCTATCGTCCACCAGGTAAAAGTGTGGATTATTTCAACTGCAGAATAATTGAAATTTTAAACATTCTAAAGCCTGAAAAGAAAAAAATGCATCTTGATGGGTGACTTCAATATTGACCTATTCAAAACAGATTGTCATAGCCCTTCAAAACAATTTTGTGAAACTATGAAATCATTTTATCTATTCCCCAAAATAACGAAACTCACCCGTGTAAAAGCACACTCCGCAACTCTTATAGACAATATATTCACTAATTTCCATGAAGATGATGTCTGCTCCGGTATCCTATTGTCTGATATTTCTGACCACTTTCCCGTTTTCCATATTACAAAGTGTTCACATTCAACAGCTACAAACATTCCAGATACCCCATACCGTCTGATACTCGAATCAAAAAGCTCTATTTGAAAACAAATTAAAAGATACTGACTGGAACGTTGACCTAGACCAAAATAATGTAAATATTGTAATGCAATCATTTTCAGATCAATTTGACACTATATATAACGAATGCTTCCCTATTGTTACCAAACACCCTGCAAAAACGAGAATTATCCAACCCTGGATAACACCCGACTTGCTTAAATCAATACGCGAAAAAAAATAGGCTG
>JAVTVY010014436.1:0-68461 GCA_036873755.1 Hanleya hanleyi
ATCCTCCTATGGGCAGCGGACGAGTCCCGTCTCAACATGCAAGTCCAGTTCACACTTCTGGTCTTACGTCATCTAGGATTCATCCCTCATCCTCTCAAGTCAGAGTTGGTCCCGGCTCAAGTTCGCCGTTACATCGGCGCAGTGTTCGATACCCGTCATCAACTGGTGTATCCTCCGGAAGATCGTTGGGACAAAATTCAGCTGTTAATCCGAAAGTTTTTGTCATCAACGTCACGGACACGTCAACAGTGGCAAAGTTTGGTAGGTTTGCTCACTTCCACTCAGGACCTAACTCATTACGGCCGACTACAGGTGCGTCCGGCCGACTACAGGTGCGTCCACTACAGTATCATCTGTATCCTTACCTACAGACACCTTCCATAAATCCAGCGGTGCCGGTATTGACGTCTCTTCATCCATATCTGATCTGGTGGCAATCCCGGCTCAACGTCATGCAGGGCGTTCCATTCCGTTTTCCGGCTCCGAGTCATCATCTGTACACCGATGCATCCGAGACCGGTTGGGGTGCCCATCTGGACGAATTAGTAGTATCCGGCAGATGGTCAACGTTGGATGCCAGTCTTCACATCAACCTTCTGGAGATGAAGGCAGTCATTCTGGCGGTGCAACATTGGAGTCATCGTCTCATGTACTCGTCTCTTCTCATTGCGACGGACAATTCCACAGTGATTGCTCACATCAACAAGTTGGGAACAACACGCTCGCTTCCAATGTTTCGCCTTGTGTGGGATCTCTACGAGTGGACTCGTATTCATCACATCCATCTACACGCCCGCCATGTTCCGGGCCGGCTCAATGTCTTAGCGGACAGCTTATCGCGTCCGGACACCGTTCTTCAGACCGAGTGGCAACTTCATCCGGAGGTGTTCCAGCAGATCTCCGTCATCTGGGAGTCGCCGCTGATCGATCTGTTTGCTACGAGAAACAACGCCCAATTGACCCTGTTTGTCAGTCCGATTCGGGATCCTCAAGCCTTCGACATCGACGCCCTGTCAATCAATTGGGACAACTTCCTGGCTTATGCATACCCGCCGATCGCCCTAATTCTGGAAGTACTTCAGAAGATTACCCGTCACGACTGCATCATTCTACTCGTAGTTCCGTGGTGGCCTCGGCGACAGTGGTTTCCGGTATTGCTCCCGCTTCTCACCGCCCCGCCACGTCGTTTGCCAGTGTGGCCCGACCTGTTACGTCAACCGCACGGGTTATTTCATCACAATCCTCGGTGGCTCAACCTACACGTTTGCAGACTATCCAGAATGCACTCGCAGTCCAGGGATTTTCAGCAGAGGTTGCACGAACGATGGTTTCAGCCAATCGATCTTCCACATCGCAGCTCTATCAGGCGAAATGGGCCTATTTCGTCTCCTGGTGCCGAGGACATGACGCCGATCCCGACTCTGCCTCTGTTTCCCTAGTAGCTGACTTTCTCCTTCATCTTCATCGTGATAAGAAGTTTCAAATCAGCACCATTGAAGGGTATCGATCTGCTCTGGCTAGGGTGTTACGCCTTACTTCGGGTGTAGACATTAGTCTAAACGATAATATCTCTGCGCTCATTCGCGCCTTCGCGTTACAGTCTCGCTGTACGCGCCAACTGTTACCGAAATGGGATATTGGTGTGGTTCTGTGTGCTCTGATTCATCCACCCTTTGAACCTTTGGAATCCGCCTCTATTAAAGCTGTGTCTTATAAGACCGCCTTTTTGGCGGCGTTTGCTTTAGCGTCTAGAGTATCTGAACTTCATGCCCTTGAAAGATCTTCTATGACCTGGACGGCGGATTGGTCTCGCATTTCTTTTCGGCCCATTCCTGAATTTATTGCCAAAAATGAGTCTGTGCGTTCAGGTCCGTGCGCTCAACGATCGTACTCCATTCCGGCGTTGTCAGACTTTGTGCATGGGCTCGAAGACGACCTCCTGTTATGCCCGGTCCGGGCTATTCGCCACTATCTTACTCGTACCGACTCCGCTCGCGGCTCTCGGCGCCTGTTATTTCTGTCTCTTCGCCCGTCGGCTTTACGTGATATTACCAAAAATACCATCGCCGCGTGGTTGAAGAAAACCATTAAATGGTCTTATCAGTTGGCCATAGACGCTCCCCCTCTGTTGTCGAATGCCTCTTCTCATGAGATTCGCGCCATTGCTTCGTCATGGCCATTATGGAAGAATTTGTCCCTCCATGACATTGTCCAATCTTGTGCCTGGACGACGAACTCCACGTTCACCAACTTCTATCTGAGAGATATGTCAGTCCAGGCAGAAGGGATATCCACGTTTGGGCCGTTAATAGCGGCCCAACACGTGGTCAACTAAATTCCAAAAAAAGGGGGGGGGGCGGCAGTTTGAATCATCACAGCAAATCTGCAAATTGCTGTATCATCTCATCTCATTCATACTATTGGTCCACAATTGATTGATCTCATATGGAAGGAAGAAATAAGTCAGATGGACGACCTTGGATCCTCTAAAGAGATGTCAGACACTGTATCATCACCCTAAGATGTATGTATCCATGGTGAGTGTGATCTTTACCTTAACTGCGGTTTTTGATTGTGTCCTTCAGGTTGAATCTGACGTCCTTCTCAATGATCTCAGCGCCGTCTTTTGCACTCAACTCCCTAGAATGATGGTTGGATGGAAGACGATTGTGGACTGAGAGTGGTGTGACTTGGCGATCACTAGGCCCGGAACAGACCCTGCCTCGACCGGTCTTAGGAACAGCCAAGATAAATAAGCCTTACCAAGTAGACTGTATATCCCAGGGTTGAGGTTCTCTCTTGGTATAGACGGCTTCCCGAGTAGTACCTATACACTGCGTTGCAGTACTCTCTCGGGGGGAAACTAATAATTTCCACACCACGAACACAGCTACATGGCTGTGAACAATCAAAGATAAGTACATCAGTATCTTATTCACATGTTTAACCTTTTGTTTGTTGATAATCAAGGTTTCATTTGTTGATTATGGATTGTTCATGCTATGCCCATGTTTTTCTGTGTTATTCCAGCGGTCACTTAGCCTACTTTGATATACTACAAGACCGAGGTTCCCACCTCCGTATGTTGGTACTGTGGCATTAATTAAAGCAGGTTTAGACTTAGGCAACAAACATCAAACATTTATAAACAATGTTTCTGTTTGTAACTAAGTCAAACCTGCTTTAATTTAATGTGCCCACCCTTCCGTCCCCTCGTACCGCGGCCTTGTTTCATTACTGGTCTCGGTTTGAGAAAGAGGATGAGAAATGAGGCTACAGTCGCCTATATAGTGACCACGCTGGATTTGAGTGGAGAGCTCTCCTAGGGGCGGACAACTCTCTCCTAGGGGAGTTAACTTTTTCTTTTAAACTTCCGTTTTCTACGTTTGATTGTGCAATTAATAAGGGATTAATGGCATTAATTAAAGCAGGTTTGACTTAGTTACAAACAGAAACATTGTTTATAAATGTTTGATTTTGCGGAGCACTGTGACTTACCTGACCAGCCTTCCAGCCTGTTTACCTGCCTGCCTGCTTGCTTCACCTCTAGTCTGCTTCACGTTGGGACAAGATGGCGGCTGTGGGTGGTGGGACAAGATGGCGGATTATAGAAAAACGTATAAAAGGAGTCGATTTTTTAGGGTAAGGGTGTATTCATTGCACTACTTTTGCGGAGCACTGTGACTTACCTGACCTTTGACAGCCAATCAGAAGCGAGTATTTTGACCTCGTCTGCCTGTATGGAATGCATGTACTGACTTGGTTCTGGGTTTTTTCCATCACGGTTGTGCGCAGGTGTATGACGTCACTTCCGGTCTGCGTGAATCGGGCGTGACCTGGGACTATGGGATGCATGTACTCACTTGGTTCTGGGTATTTGTCATCACGGGGAGGTCACGTGATCAGTTCAAGGTCATATCCATTTTTTTCCATCACGGTTGTGCGCAGGTGTATGACGTCACTTCCGGTCTGCGTGAATCGGGCGTGACCTGGGACTATGGGATGCATGTACTCACTTGGTTCTGGGTATTTGTCATCACGGGGAGGTCACGTGATCAGTTCAAGGTCATATCCATTTTTTATCGATATGTCAACCCCACACCCAGCCCATTAGATGCCCCTTCACCTAACCTTCAATTTGATACCTCACTCGACCCCATTGGACCATTAGGGGCTCTCCTAGCTCCAAAAAGGCTATTTTCATACCCTTCAGCCGCCGCGCATGCGCAGAATGCCGATAGTTCAACCCCACACCCAGCCCATTAGATGCTCCTTCACCTAACCTTCAATTTGATACCTCACTCGACCCCATTGGTCCATTTTAAAAAAAAAAAAATTTTGGCTATCCCCTAGCTCCAACACGGCTATTTCCATACCTTTCGGCCACCGCGCATGCGCACAATGCCGATAGTTCAATCCCACACCCAGCCCATTAAATGCCCCTTCACCTAACCTTCAATTTGATACCTCACTCGACCCCATTGGTCCATTTTTAAAGAAAAAATTGGGGCTATTCCATCAACCTTGCTTACCCCTTGTCCCCCCCTCCAATTTCCCCTTTTAACCCTTTTTTTTCAATAATTTCAATTTTTAATTGTTAAAAAAACATAGAAAATGAAAAAGATTTTTTTGGGCTCCATGAATCTTTTTTTCCTTTTTTATTAAATTTTAAAAAAAAAATTTCTTTGGGGAAAGGATGATGGGAGTTGGTGTTAATTTTTGTGCTTTGTTGAAAGAAGTTTCCACTTCCGGAAAGATGGGCTGGCCCTGAAAAGGGCCTTTGAAAGTGTTACACGACACTTATGCGCGGTAGATTCTCTTTATACCACCTATATGCTTCCTGCATATGGGGCATTTTATTTTGAGATGCTCCTCCCCGGCGTCAACGCAGCGGCACATGGCTCCTTCACACGACAGTGTCACCCAACAATCTTTACATAGGCACAGATGTCCACACGGTAGTACAGCGTACAAGCTCTCCTCATCCGTACAGATACTACATCGTGGTTTTTTTGCAAGCGTCTATCTTCTTCTGCTCTTATATTTCGCCGGAGTTCTCCCGCAAGTTCTTCTGTACTGCGTATTAACGTGGTTTCGTCTTCAAGAACCCTCTGAAAACTTGTGGTTATCGTTATTCCTCCAACCTCTTCACTGCTAACCATCTCTCTGTGTTCTGTAGCAGCAGCATCATGTCTTGGATCTCTCGCAGGGTGGTGGGTAAACAAGGATCGTCTTCTTGAACTCATAATTGTCTTTTGTGAATAAATGTCAATATACCACGTTATTTATAGTCTACACGGCTTGTGGGTGGTGGGACAAGATGGCGGCCTGTGGGTGGTGGGACAAGATGGCGGCCTGTGTGTGGGTGATGGGACAACATGGCGGCCTGTGGGTGTGAGTGTACAGCAATTATGTTCAAGAAAACACCCCGCTAGAAAATTGTCTTCAAATTGTCTGTTGTTGTGGGAGTATAAAAAAATCCTGGTCAACAGGGGCGCGTATATTTCGTGCGACGCTATGTTGCCAATGCATTGAAATTTGAATAGGTTGTCTGCATGGGTTTCAACGCAAGTATAGTACTAAAGTCTAGCTTACCTGATAAAAGAGTTTAGTCCAGATGATCTGGGGCTGTTTTTTTCCTAGGTGGGTATAACACACCATGAAGCCTGGGTATCACCAACCGTTCCCGTGGAGTAGAATTTCATCCACCAGCTTTCACTGTTGTGGTGCGGGTCGGGGAGCGGGAGTTTTGCACTAATGAAAACCAATGTCGTCCTCTCTCACGAAACCAAACACAAAAATTGACAAATTATACGGACTGCCACGATAAGCGAATGTATGCAACAAATAGCGTTCCGTACTGCAGATGTCCGATAAAATCCCTCCAGTCAAGGGGGGAGTGTTACAGAATGTTGATTCCACAAAACCTGTTCGGTGGCCTACATCATCGTTCAATCGCTGCTCATAAAGGCTGCGTTCAGCTCACCAGAACTGTATACACTTCGAAATCTGTGAAAGAATATCAATTTTCACGTTTCCTGTCTGATATCACACAAATTTATGCGTCCGCTCGAACACAACACAGCACACTCCCTCGATTACAGTCTACGTGTGACGGGTATACGACACCGAAAGGAAGAAAGTTCCGTTATAAACTGCGACAGAGAATGTTCCCCAGCTCAGAAAACAACACAATGATCAGTGAAATCGTCCTCCGTATGCAGGACGCTAACAAAACGCTAACAAAATGGCTGCTCAAGGTCAATTTGCCCGGATAATAACGCCGTTCAAACCACAGTCCCATCTATACGCTTTGGTGCAAGGGAGACAACTCGGACTAGACCAATTCCCAGGCGAAGATCATGTCCGCTATATTTGGCCTGTATGGGTATAGGGGTGGTCGGGGTTTTTTATGGCTTTTACTATGAGCTATGCGGTTGATCATGTAGAATACGATGGAAAAAACTATCAAAGTACCGGGTAGGCTTGTATATAGATCCATATAGACCCATATACACTCATATACTGGGATATTAGTATGTATAAATCCATACGGGGTGGACATGTTGGAGTCTAGGTGGAGCACTAGTGGCCCGATTGGGTAGAGTGAGGTCTTATTTTAAAGCTCTCGAGGAAATAAATAAATAAATAAATAAATAAATAAATAATAAAAAAAAAATTAAAAAATCGGCGAGTAGTAGACGAAGGGAAAATTGGAAAGTACTGACCATGCCCCAGAATACTTCATATGCATATCACGGCCTTAAGGCCTATGTAAGATGTAATCTACTTCACAGTTTAGTAGTATAAAAAGCGCAAGTCCTATTGACCTTGCCCCTTCCAAAGAAATAAAATCGGCTCTATTTTACAGGAGTATATACGCAGGTGACGTGGGTTGTGACGTCACTTCCGGGTTTTCACTAAACACTACCTTCAAACATAGAAGAGTTCCAATTTTTCCCTTAGACGTCCGTATGTTCATCCTCCAAACCCACAAGAGTTCCAATGTTCAACCGCCGGGGTGTTTTCCCGCCCCGCCCCAGCGCCCCGCAGCGCGCGCGCGCGCGCGCGTCATCCCGCGTCATCCCGCGTCATCCCCGGCAGTGCGCGCGCGGACGCGGGTCAAAAGGTCAAAGGGTCACCTCCAGGTCAGACGGTCCAATGTCCAATGAGACAATGTTGCGGCATCGCTATAGTCAGAGCTTGAGCACAAAAAAGGGGATTCTAGATGAACCTGGGAAAGATGGGCAGTTCCATTTGGACCAATCAGCGGTCGAGAAAAAGAGCCAATCAGCGGTCGAGAAAAAGAAATCAGCGGTCGAATCAGCGGTCGAACAATCAGCCAATCGAATTGGGGTATTCACGGTGTGCTTTCGCTGACGTCCGCGCCTACATCTGGGTTCTTGTACACCCGGGTAATGTTTTTCTGGACATGGATGGGTTACCTTTGGCTCCATTCTAGGCCACTGATTGGCTAATACGGTGTTCAAAGCCACTTTCATGCATTATGCTCATAGAACTTATAGTCATAATCTATACGTGTTGGACGAGTCTCTTCACTCACCGTATACACGTACCTCAATGAAATGCCCGCTCCAAACCTAGACCAAAGACACGTACTTGGTCTGTAGGCTGATTTCATTGGCTCTCTATTTTTACTATAGTGCTCTTGCATTCTAACCTTGATGGGTTACCTAGAACTTATAGTCATCAACATAATCTATACGTGTTGGACGAGTCTTTTCACTCACCGTATACACGTACCTCAATGAAATGCCCGCTCCAAACCTAGACCAAAGACACGTACTTGGTCTGTAGGCTGATTTCATTGGCTCTCTATTTTTACTATAGTGCTCTTGCATTCTAACCTTGATGGGTTACCTAGAACTTATAGTCATCAACATAATCTATACGTGTTGGACGAGTCTTTTCACTCACCGTATACACGTACCTCAATGAAATGCCCGCTCCAAACCTAGACCAAAAACACGTACTTGGTCTGTAGGCTGATTTCATTGGCTCTCTATTTTTTACTATAGTGCTCTTGCATTCTAAACTTGATGGGTTACATTTTGGCCCCATCCTACACCACTGATTTCAGTTTGACTGAATCTCCACATTGGGCATTGATGCATTAGGAATAAAACACACAAGACAGGGTTTTTTGGTGAGATCTCATTTTTTTTATTCAGTGAACAACAACAACGTGAGAACAACCACGTGAAAACTCAAGCCCAGAACAAGGGGCTTGTAATTAACTGAAGCCCAGAACAAGGGGCTTGTAATTAACTGAAGCCCAGAACAAGGGGCTTGTACATTGAAGCCCAGAACAAGGGGCTTGTCATTAACTTAAGCCCAGAACGGGGCTTGTACATTGAAATGATGGGCGGCCCAGTCATAGACGAGTACATCGCGGTCCTCGGCCTGGGGGTACTCGTCAAACATCTGTACGATAGTAGATAAGGGTCTTCCCCGGCATCGATGGTACAGGTAAAACAAGCAATATTGTCCGCACACGCCACTGGTCAGGCTTTGCAACGTTTGACTGTTCCAACACCACGTCTCTGTGCCTTGATCCATGAAGTCTGTTAAATCGGGATGGAGGGGTGGCAGACCGTACGGGTCAAAGTATTCCCCCTGCTGTTCTGTCAAGTACACGGCCACCCAGTGTTCACCGGGTCGATCCATCGGGTCCGTGTTGAGAACGTAAGCAGCCGGATACATACGGTCTAATGGAAACACATCTCGGGCGAACACCCCTTGAAAGACCCTACGTGTCTCTGGGTCATTCTCCAGCACGGTGGTTATCTGGTCTGTATCCATGTTAGGTGGAGAAGTCACACAGGACGTTGCGCGCCTTGTCCACTTGAATGATGTTGTCAAACTCGGCGTAGCAGATCACATTGACGGTGGTCGCCAGGGCTCGTGCAAAGTGGATTTCCAACCGTAAATTGCCTTGCTTGGTCAGGGCCAGCTGATGGTCGTTCTCTAAGGTGGGGGTCAGATCGAAACAGAACAACGTGTATCCGTTCGCGTAGTCCTCCCGACTGATCATATTCCCTTCGTCCTGGTTTATTTGACCGGTGGCTGTAAACAGGCTCTGATAGGCTCGAATGAAATTCCTCCGCCCAAAGTTCGGGGTTAAGGCCGTGGCTGGCACCTGTTGTCCATCCACATGCAGGGCCACAAAATTGATGCCGAAATGTTTAAAGTCAAACGGATTCTCTGGGTAGGCTCCGCTGAAACTGGTATTTTCCACACAGGCCAGGATCAATCGCTTGGGTAGTTCCCCCAGGAACAGGTTTTCTTTGTTGGCGCCCATATTTCCAGCAGGCACAGAGAACACTTTGGTTTGTACACGTCGGATAGGGTACTGGGCTGGTTTTGTTTCCAAGGCTTTCATGTGTCCCAATTGAACGGCTGGATTCGGTTTCACTTTTCGGACATACAGGACTGCGTCTTGGATGACAATCTTATAGTCCGCTGCATGCCCCTCTACGTTAGTGGCCATCAAGGCGAAGGTCGGAGGCGCCCGTATCAGTCGGATTTTGATGGGGATCTTGTTCAAGAGGTACCGGTCTTGCATGAACATGTCTGCATGCAGTCGACCCATCATATCCACCGAGGCACTGTTCGCAGTGAAAGCCTTCCGTTTGTTATATCCCCCATTGTCCGCCGTGTCCATGTGCTCGGCCGTGTCCCTGTAGAATAAAGCGGTTGTCAGCTGAGATTTTTTAGCCTCTCGGCCATACGACAACAGTGTCTCGATGTAGGCTCGATAGGGGTACGTGTTGGTGGAGTCACTGATGAGTTTGTCGCTGAGAAAAATATCCACCTGCTGAAACATCGAGTGCAGCCAGAGATTCGTCGGGCCCACCGTTGCTTGGTCAGCGATTCTGGTGCCAGCTCCATTGACCACCTTGGCTTTCACATACAAGTAGGTATGGGCTAAATCCACATAGGCCGTATCCGCATTACTGATGGTGAACTCGATGGGCCCGGTTTCGTTGATGCTGGAGAGCGGGAGATGCTCCACCCATAATCCTTGTTCGACACTGGTTTGTGTGGGCGGCACGGTCCACAAATCAAATTCACTGTTGGTGGAGGGGCAGGACTCGGCGTGGATTAAGGCCATGTTTTAAGAAAAGATATCCCGGGTCTTCTTGGATGTGCGTCGTCGCTGGGTCGGTCGTCGACTGGTGCGTGGTCTCGGTGGGGCAGCTCTTTTATTCCCAACGGTGCGTTGTGCTTTGGCCACCAAGACGCCTCCCGCTTCTTTGGCCCGCCGTTTCAAGGATTCTTTGGGTGCCGTACCCCCCAAGACATCACCGGCCACTTGCAGTCCACTGCGTACCGCTTGTTTGCCGATTGCTTTCACCCCACGCGTCACCAAGGGCAGGAACGTTTTCACAATGCTGCCGAGTATGTTCCCCAGACCATGTCCTCGTTGCATGCGTGCACCGCTAAAGACCGGAAAGCCACCCCCGGCCTGTTGGGCATAATAGTCGGCATAGCTGCGTGCATCGCACTCGTAAGGTACTTTCATTATGCAAAGTGGGGAGCACGTGCTTGTCGAAAATGAAGTGTCAGCACCACTTTTCCTCGTTCGAATGCCACCGGTCGTCCCGTGTCATCTCTTATATCCACCGTGATCGTGTTGATGTCAGTTTGTCGTACGGGCAAGTAGAGCATGTGGGTGAAACTGTGGGTGACTTGACCTCCATACGTCTTTTTAATGGGGACCACCCGTAACAGAGGTGTGTTGATATCGCCCACGATGTGGTTGTCCACCACGTCCGAGTAGACGTAGAGTCCGTACATACCCGACTTCATATCCATCGGCATCTCGCCATGGTGTTGGGTGGGACCAGCGAACGTCTGTAGATCGAAACCCAGCATTTGCTGTAGTGTAGGACTGAGTTTCACATTCACGGTATCGGTGACGGTAAGCTGTGCCTTGTCGTTGTGTACGTTGACATCGAAGAACACGTTTCTCTTGAAGCGCAAGGCTATCAGGCGTGTTGCACTATCCGTCACCCCCCGTAGCGCCTTATCATGCATCAGTCTTGACAGCCCACCCATGAACTCTTTGGGGGTATCGTATTGGCCTTCGGGCAGGGTGAGCCGGGTGTTTTTGCCTTCGTAGGTGACCTCGTACCACACTTCATTGGCTCGCACGTTGTACCACGAGTAAGGGTATTGGATATCCACGAGGGCACATTCCCACCGGCCAGGTAAATGTAACGGTTGCGGTAACTGGGTGACGTACTTGGCCACGGTGTTGTCAGGAAACACATCCAGCGAACTGTTACTGGGTAGGGTCAGGTAAAACATGGCGACTGAGCTGTCCTGCTGCTGCTGTTGGTTTTAATAGGTGTTCCAGGCCTTGGGCGGTTGTGTCCGGCGTCGTGTTCGTCGCGTTGACTTGCTACGTGTCACGGCTCTGGAGATGTGGGGTGTCCTGATCGAGGGTGGTTTTTTAAAGGTCTGAAAAGAAGGTGCCCGTTGTGATGGTGGTGGAGTTTTGGGGGGTGACTCCGGTTCCCAGTCGGCTTCCCAAGAAGGTTGTGGTGAGAGTCGTGGTGCACGACTCGGCGATTGCTGGGTTTGCTGCATAAAGGCCCAGCGGTGGGGGTTCCCCACCAATTCCTGTGGTACATGCATGTCTTTCAAGCCTTGAGCGAAGACCTCCCATCCTCGAGGATCGGTGTGCGATCTGCGTTGACGCATCAGATCATTCACTAAATCCGTCATGTGGGTGCCGGGGACCACCTGATTCTGTACCAGGAGTTCGCCTTTATCATTCCAAGTCATGTTAGGATTCTGTTTCATCCGTTGTAATACCAGGCCAGCTTGTTTCTTGAACGAGGCAGGTACACTCTTCAGCACTTCGTCTTCCACCCACTGTGGGGCTGTGGGGGCTACCTCACCCGGCTGTTGGAACGGTGCTGAGGTCAGCGGTCTGTCACGTGGTGGTGGTGGTGGTGGTGGTGGTGCTGTTGCTGGGGTAGACAGGGTTTTGTATTGGTCCATGAACGTCATGTACCGTTGAAGCGTCTCATTGTACCGTTGTACTTTCTCACTGTCGCTTAACCCCGGTCTCTGTAAGATCTGTTGCATCTCTCCATCGAGGCTGTTTATGGTCTTCACCGTAGGTGGGACAGGGTAGGGTGATTGGAGGTTTTGAAGGAACCGTGGTTCGACGAGGACCATTTTTTTCGTGTGGTTCATTGTCGGCCGAAGAGTCCACCCAATACTGGACCCAACACGGAAGCGGCCAACGGTGCTAAGATGGCCCCGAGAAAGCCGCCTTTCTGTAACACCTTTTTCTTTTGTGTTTGAAGGACCCGCTTGTGGACTAGGGTTCGGAGACCTGTCTTATGCTTGGCCAACTTGGTCTTCTGAGCCGGAGTCAGTGGTACGTTGCCTTTTAACAGGTTGTACCCGATCTCGCACAGACAGCGTACAAGGTCAGGGTCCGCACCGCGTACAATGGTTCGGACCAACTCGGGTGGGGCCGTCTTCAATACACGGAGCGTGGGAGCGTGCTTCCGTACTCGCGCAGACATCCTGTACAACTAATGCTAGAACCCACAACTCTGCCCTTTTTATCCACCTCACAGACAAAGTCAACCCTGCTGTGGTATTCATTCTTTTTATTATTCCCCATCATCAAACACACAGACCCCAGCTGGAGGCGCCACTGTGGATGTGTTTACATTATTTTTGCATGTACACGTGGTGGGTCTCTCCGGGAAAGATGCCGGTCCGTAGTCGAAGGTGGTCGGGAGTGGCTTGCTTGAGGTCGAAGAGCATATACCCGTGCTGAGGGGTTGTAGCATCTTTGAAGGCTTCCAACGCAAACGGTGTGCGGCCGGGATACATCTGTCTCGCCAGGTGCAGCAGTTGAGTGGTATCTCTCGGGTTTTTGAAGACCACCAGGTAGTGGGCATTTAAGCTGATATTCCGATGTTCTTTGTTTTTACTGAACAGATTCTGCACAATGTAGATGATGCTGAGCCGTCGATGATGGCTGCCTTGGGTAAAGAGTTGGGTGACCCGTGCATCCGTCTCCGCCATGAGATCATCCAGAACCACCAAGGTGTCGGTTCCAAATCGGCCAGGTTGGGTAGGCCTTCCACGAACGTGATGTGGGGCATTGCTGCATACGCTTCCTGCCATTCTCCGTAACACCACACGACTCGGGCAATGGGTGGGGTGATCATGCTGTCGGCGTGTTGAAGGAGCTTCCTGACTTCCTGACGAAGTGCGTTTTGCCGGAGCCCGTCAGTCCTGCGATGACGCAGGTGAAGGGATGCTGCCACCGAGGGTCCATGGTTTGAGGTGTATCCGTTGTCGTGGTAACACGCTCTTGTAAATTTCGTACGAGTGAACTGGAGTGGTGGTGGGTACAACGTCGGTCGTCGTTGTCTGTTCACGTTCAGAGATGGTGCTGGGGGTGGGTACAACGTGGGTCGTCGGTTCACTGTGAGGGATGAAATCCGGTGGGTCTTGAGACGTAGTAGGTGTACTTGGTGTAAGTGTAGAGCTCGACGTGGCTTGTACGCGGGGTGTGGTGGTGGTGGTGACTGGGCTCGATACGACTGGTGCTCTCTGTAGACCCGTTTCACTGATGGCTGGTGTTCTCAGTTGGTTAAGTAACGTACTGACATAGGCTACGTCGTAAAACACACCTCCGTACAACACACTCAGCAGGGTTAGCAATAGCACCCCAAAGACCACTTGCGCTTTGCGCGTTTTGCGAGACGCTGTCTTCGGAGGCAGCTGCTGTTGGTCCATAGCACTGTGGTCGGACGTGGAATGAAGGAGGACGGCAGTGGTGTCTGGTTTTATAGTCGTTTCACCTGGTTGGCCGCGACCCAGGAATTGAAGGAACTGGGCCAACCTTGCCATTTCACGAAATGAAACAGTTTGCCACGTCGACGTTCCGTTTTCAAAATCTGCTCCACCGTGTAGTAGTCTTGCTGTGTTTTTACAACAGGCTGTAATTCCGTGTCGTAAAACGTCCCCAACAACGTTTCCCCTTGGAGATCTTCCAGTTCATAGACTCGCCGCTGTCGGGGTAGGCGCCGTTTAATCAGGAAGTGCTCATCGCTCCAGTTGGGCAAGTAACTTTTCTCGAACTTGCCCTTGACTTTACTGATCCGTACAGGGTCCCCGACCTTGTACACCGCCTTCGTCGTTCGCTGCGATGGCCTGGGGTACAAGACACGCCGGACTTGGGCTTCATTGCGTTGGGTCACGGTAATGGGGGCTCTCTCTATACTTCGATGATAGGCTCGATTGTAACCCCTCACCAGTTTCGGGAGAACATCGATGTACCGCCTTGTATTCTTATAGGTGAAATATTTATACATGCGGCCTTTGAATGTCCTGTTGAACCTCTCCACCACGGAAGCCTTGGTCTCGTTGTACGTATGGAAGAAAAACACCTGTTGTTTCTTGAGAAAGGCTTGGAACGGTCTGTTGAGGAATTCCGTGCCTTCGTCGGTTTGCAAATACAAAGGTTTGCGCCCGGTCTTGAAGATGTCTTTGAACGCCGCTATGAGATTTGCCCCCGTTTTCGTCCGGATGGGTACCACCCACGCATACTTGGATAGGATATCGATGCACGTCAAGATATACCGATTCTCATCGTTGTGTTTGGCAAAGGCGCTCATATCGACCAAATCCGCTTGCCACTGGGCATCTATTCCTCCCACGATGACCCGGTTCCGTAGAAAATGGCGACGGACAGATCGATGTAAGGTATAGGTGTCTTGTCTTCTTAACCAATCTCGGACTTGGGCACGTTGTACCCCCTGGGGTTTGGCCGCTCGATAGAGAGCCGACAATGCACTATAGGCTGCCGGACTGTCGGGACTGTAGTATAAGTTATCCAACACCTTCTCCCAGCGCTTCATGGTGACAAAATGATGATGGACCCTGGCTCTATCGTTTATTTATAACGGGTATATCTTGGGCCGGAGTTTCTTTCTGATTTTCTTCGTGGACTTCCACAGTGGCCATGGTAAATGACCAGTCCAACTCGTCTGATGACCGCTTGATAAGCACTTCATCCACATCCACCACGGCATCTTCCAATGCAGACCATAGATCAGGGTGAAGGGTAAAATGCACTGTACCTCCATCTAGCCGAGCCAATTGAGCAAAGAAAGGGCCGCGTCGGATGTACACATCGTGACACAAGTGGATGAGGTCGCCGTCCAGTTCACCAGACAACACCCGTTTGAATTTGGTCCAGCCCTCCCGGGACAGACGAATGTGAGCCGGGCACGGTTGTGTAGGGTCCGTGTCTCCCACCACCTCCTCCATGATATCGACCTTATCCGCATACACGTGCAGGAAAACCTCGGGGGTCAAGCTGAAATACGCCAGTACTATATGCTCCGTCATGGTCAGTACGTGAATGGTACCAGATTTCACTGTCTCTCGTATTTATAGGGAGAACCCCGTGAGATCAAAGGATCAGGTGGTCATGTCATTGGGCTGACTGAGTCTAGCGGGGTAATCAATGGCATCGTCGTCGGGTTCATGTAGTTGTTCATGGGGTTCAGCCGCCGCGTCTTCCATAGCACGAACCCACGCTAGTTGGTCGGGTGATCGGTCGTCCGGTGTAAATAACTGGTCCACAATAGGCACTATTTTCTCCAAGGCTGACCACACAGAGGAAGTTAGGCTGATACTTCGCGTAGGCTCTTGGTACCGGCCCAGGCGTATGTGGACGGGCGGGTCGGAATATACGTTGATGGCGTTGTCCAGGTGGATGAGGTCTCCGTCCAACTCACCGCTCAACACCCGTTTAAACTTAGTCCACCCATCACGCTGTAGTGTCACCGGATTCGATAGCCTCTCAGCGGGCGTCCAGTAAATAGCTTGATCGTCTTTCACCAGCGTGACTTTATCTTGATAAATGTATAACCTCACACTGGGTGTAAGAGGCAGGATGGCGCGTAGTGACATGCTTGCTGTAAATGTCGAAGGGAGAATGACACACACTCTGTCTCATCCCTCGTATTTATAGTGTCAATACCACAGCGCCAGGGTGAATAGGGCACAGACTAGTATGAGGCCAACCAGCCGGCGCTGGTTCCGGCGTGAGCGCTCCTGGTCCATAGCGCGAGCATCAAGGATGGCTGTCATAGTCCAGTAGTGGTGAGTGATGGCACGCCTCTCCATCGAGTGCACTCTGTGGAGGACCGCTTCTGTGAACTCGTTCAGGATCTGGCGTCGTCCCTCGTTGTCGTCGCCATCTGCAAACATGGACCGGACCACTGCTCGGTAACCCGTGAATGAATTCACCACGGTGGCATACTGTAAAATGCGAGTCGCATGGGGCTGGATCTCCGCCATGGCTCTGTAGAAATGAAGGTGTGGGATCCAGAGGGACGTGTTTTATAGACCAGATGTAGCTCTACGGGTGTAGTCCGTGATACGTACTATTCTGATGGGTTAGTCCAAAAAAAGGGAGCAACAACAACAACAACAACAACACAGATTACAGATCAATCCTTTTTCCAGGTGACGCCCGATTCACGCAGACCGGAAGTGACGTCATACACCTGCGCACAACCGTGATGGAAAAAAATGGATATGACCTTGAACTGATCACGTGACCTCCCCGTGATGACAAATACCCAGAACCAAGTGAGTACATGCATCCCATAGTCCAGGTCACGCCCGATTCACGCAGACCGGAAGTGACGTCATACACCTGCGCACAACCCTGATGGAAAAAACCCAGAACCAAGTCAGTACATGCATTCCATACAGGCAGACGAGGTCAAAATACTCGCTTCTGATTGGCTGGTCAGGTCAGGTAAGTCACAGTGCTCCGCAAAAGTAGTGCAATGAATACACCCTTTCCCTAAAAATCCACTCCTTTTATACGTTTTTCTATAATCCGCCATCTTGTACCCAGCACCCACACACACACATTAGGCCGCCATGTTGTACCCAGCAATCCCACACATTAGGCCGCCATCTTGTACCCAGCACCCACACATAGGCCGCCATCTTGTACCCAGCACCCACACCCCGCCATCTTGTACCCAGCAATCCCACACATTAGGCCGCCATCTTGTACCCAGCACCCACACATAGGCCGCCATCTTGTACCCAGCACACACACATAGGCCGCCATCTTGTACCCAGCACACATTGTACCCATTGACCCCAGCACACACACGCCGCCATCTTGTACCCAGCACACACACACACACATTAGGCCGCCATCTTGTACCCAGCACACACACACATTAGGCCGCCATCTTGTACCCAGCACACATTGTACCCATTGACCCCAGCTTCACATAGGCCGCCATCTTGTACCCAGCACACATTGTACCCATTGACCCCAGCACACACAGGCCGCCATCTTGTACCCAGCACACACACACACACATTAGGCCGCCATCTTGTACCCAGCACACATTGTACCCATTGACCCCAGCACACACACGCCGCCATCTTGTACCCAGCACCCACGCCGCCATCTTGTACCCAGCACACACACACACACGCATGCGCACACCACCCATTGTGACGTCACCCCAGGTTCTGCGCATGCGCAGTGAGGCGCTGGGACATCAATTTCACGGCTCTATACTACTTACGTATGATCGATGGGTTTCGATCAAGGATCAGGGGCTGAGTGACTTCACCGGCAATTCGCTGTAATATGCCGATGTTGTCCAGATATTTGCACAGCGCTTTTGTGATTTTGTGAGTTTCTCGCTTTTGGATAGGGGTCGTCTTTTCCTGCGGCGAGAAGGATCTGTGCAGTGATTTCGAGCGTTCCGGTTAGGTTAAAAATCGTCACTCTCATTCGTTCCCGTTCTAAACTGTATTTGGGGCAGCGGATCAGCACATGGTCGGTATTTTCATCTTCTTGTCCACATTCACAGAGGGGAGATAGGTTTTTGTCCAGCTTTGATTGGTAGGAGTTTTATACAGATATATCAGGTTTCGGGGGTGTATTTGCGATATATCCCGGTCAAGACCATAGAAAATTTCCCGAGCGTTAGCGAGGGAAATTTGCCATGGTCGAGACCGGGATATATCGCAAATACACCCCCGAAGCCTGGTATATCTGTATAATTACACCGCATATGCTAAAGAGAAGCATAGATGAAGACAGAAAGATAATATAAAGTAATATAAAATAGAACCGAACTTCATTTGTCGGCGTAAATTCACGTAGAATTATTTGAGTAGCACACCAAGTTCGTTTGCCGGGAGAATTTCAAAGCCTATGGCTCTGCCTTTTGCTGTACAGTAGTCAAGGAGTTTGACTGGAACTTATACACGTCAGGAGGCTATAGTTGTGATTGTGAATTGTCGAACTTTATCTATACACCATGCAAACATATTGTGACTGGTGACCTTGATGTGCTGAGTGATAAGGATCTGAAATTACTCCTGATGAAAGGACCTAAATATAGAGAGCCAAGAAGAATAAATCTGAAGGCGGACCAGAAGATAGTCCTGACTGCATTAGAACAGTACGTTATTGATTGGTCTAAGCGAGAAAAAATTGAACCTACAGTACTCGCTGATTGGCTGGACCTCACCAAGAGCAAGGTCGTTGAAACAATCCGCCATATTGACAGAAGTACTCTTCCCCAAGCAAAACAAGTACTGAGAAACCTCAATTCGCAAGAAGTTCTAGCAAATCTCCAGAGTAAATTCGTCATAGTCCCAGCAGACAAAGCTCCGAATAATATAATATTCATATGTAAATATTACTATTACCAGGTGCTGGTTAAAGAATTGAGTGTAGACATATCTTTATCAAATACATCTACTTACTCCCAAACTGCATTTACTCTGGAAGATTTATTTAACAATCACAAAAAGTTTCTCAGGAAAAGAGGTATTTGTCTTCCAACCAATCATAGCGACATACCAAAAATATACTGGACTCCCAAAATGCATAAATCACCATACAAAGCTAGATTCATAGCTGGTTCTAGAAGCTGCACCACCAAGCTTCTTTCAACCCTATTGACGAGGGCCCTTCAGGAGGTAAAAGCATTTTGGGAAAGGTATTGCGCCACTATTTTCAAGAACTCTGGCGTTGAATGTATGTGGATATTGAAAAACTCAAAATGTCTTACGGAAGAACTTGATGCTAAAGGTCACATACCGTACAGACATGTATCCACATGGGATTTCTCGACTCTCTATACTACAATCCCTCATCAGGACCTTATTGACCGTCTAAGTTCATTAATAGTATCTGTGTTCAAGAAAACTGATCGTAGATATATTAATGTCGGAAGCCATAAAGCATTCTTTAGCTCGACTACATACAAGAGATATCATTCATGGGATGTTTCTTTGTTTATAGAGTTGCTTGAATTTCTCATTAAAAATATCTATGTGAAATTTGGCAACACAATATATCAGCAGCATATAGGTATTCCAATGGGTACTAATTGTGCACCCCTGTTGGCTGACCTGTATCTGTTCTCTTATGAATATGACTATATGCTGGCGCTTTCAAAAACCGATCCACTCAAAGCCCGTTCCTTCTCATTCACCAAACGCTATATAGACGATCTTCTCGCTGTGGATAATCGCTATATAAATGACGCAGTGAAGGATATATATCCACCTTCACTGGATTTGAAGGAAACTACAGATAGCCCTACAGGCACATCATATTTAGATCTATATCTCTATAAAAATGAAGCGGGCATTCTCTCTCGTCGACTTTATGACAAAAGAGATGATTACAATTTCGACATCGTAAACTATCCCTTTCTGGATAGTAATATTCCAGTGGGACCTGCATATGGCGTATACATATCTCGCTTAGTAGCATTTGCTAGATCCTGTGTTAAATGTGACGATTTTAATCAACGTCACAAAACATTGTTGCAGAAACTTATAAAACAGGGCTATTCCACCAAGCGCCTCCACTCAAAGTTTCTCAAATTTGGCGATACATATCGCATGCTGATAGCAAAATACGAACGTAGCGTGCAAGATCTATGGCGCTACGTTTCGTAACTTGTGTCTAATTCCGCTTAACCCGGGGCTAGGGGCCGTATGAACCCATGTACTTTAAGATCCTCATGGTACTCATATGAACAGTCACAATCAAAGCGTGACTGAGATACATCATTCTTTAGATGACGACTTTAACGAATATTATGGATTAAGAATACTGATCAGCGATACGGATTTGATATTTTGGAACATCGTGATGTCTTGCCGGCATCATTGAAAATTGTTGACCGCTTCTCTCTTGCAGGAAACAAGCCTATGTTTATGTATACTTTTGTCTTTTTGAATTTGGTGCTAATACTGTTATATGGAAATGGAATAGGTCTTTGGATTATGGACGCGGATATTCTCTAATGGACGACGGCTGGATTATGAATGACGGACTAGACGCTTGTAATTCAGTAGTTTCACAGCAATTTTAGTCGACTTTTATGTGTTTCTAGGATTGTTGCTACTCAGAAACGAGTCGATCTCATCGCCAGCAAACGCTCCAAATCTGTCGTCTGTGGACGCTGCCATGTTTGTTTACAAACAAGACGGCGAAGATCGCCATCAGGGGAGATAATTCGACGGCGGGATAATTCGGCAAATACTTTTAGGCAAATACCCCGCTGCCAAGGCAACGGAAGGAAAATTTCCCGCTGCCCCTGACAGTCGCGTGAGAATGACGTGTGGATGAGAATTTGCCGTAAATGCCCCGGCTTAGAACCAATCAAAACTCGTCTATCTTATATAAGGTGTAATTAAGTTTGTTATATCCTGTCCTGAGTTTTGTTATGATGGGGTTTCTGGATGATGGACTAATTAGGTCATTTCCGAGGCGGACTGTGGGGCGGATAGTATGATTGGGAGTGTGCCTTGACATTGGCGAGAGGACGGTTGGGATTGTTTTTCGCCAAAGTGCATAATCCATTATGGCCGCCGTCAGCCATTTTGGATTATAAGCAGTTGGATCTTACATTTTCTTGTCCGGACAATAACTCGTGAAAGATTTAACTGATCAACTTCAAACTTGGGGTGTGCCTTGATATTGGTGAGACTGAGAGGACGATTGGGATTGTTTTTCGGCAATGTGCGTAATCTAATATGGCCGCCGTCCGCCATATTGGATTATAAGCATTTGGATCCTTTCCGGACAATAATTCGAGAGCGATTCAACCGATTTACTTCATATGTGGGGAGTGCCTTGACATTGTTGAGAGGAGGATTAGGATTGTTTTTCAAGGACGTACTTAATCCAATATGGTCACCATCAGCCATACTGGATTTCATTGGATTTTAAGCAGTTTGATCTTGTCCGGACAATAACTGGAGTACGATTCAACTGATATACTTCAAACTTGGGGAGTGCCTTGACATCGATGAGAGGACAGATGGGATTGTTTTCAGCAATGTGCGTAATCTAATATGGCCGCCATCAGCCATATTGGATTATAAGCAGTTGGATCGTAGATTTTCTTGTCCAGACAATAACTTCTGAACGATTTAACCGATCAACTTCAAACTTGGGGTGTGCCTGGACATTGGTGAGACTGAGAGGACGATTGGGATTGTTTTTCGGCAATGTGCGTAATCTAATATGGCCGCCGTCCGCCATATTGGATTATAAGCATTTGGATCCTTTCCGGACAATAATTCGAGAGCGATTCAACCGATTTACTTCATATGTGGGGAGTGCCTTGACATTGTTGAGAGGAGGATTAGGATTGTTTTTCAAGGACGTACTTAATCCAATATGGTCACCATCAGCCATACTGGATTTCATTGGATTTTAAACAGTTTGATCTTGTCCGGACAATAACTGGAGTACGATTCAACTGATATACTTCAAACTTGGGGAGTGCCTTGACATCGATGAGAGGACAGATGGGATTGTTTTTCAGCGATGTGCATAATCCAATATGGCCGCTGTCAGCCATATTGGATTATAAGCAGTTTGGATCTTAGATTTTCTTATCCGGACAATAACTCGTGAGCGATTTAACCGATGAACTTCAAACTTGGGGTGTGACTTGACATTGGTGAGAGGACTGTTGGGATTGTTTTTCAGCAATGTGCGTAATCTAATATGGCCGCCGTCACCCATATTGGATTGTAAGCAGTTGGATCTTGTCCGGATAATAACTCGAGAACGATTCAACCGATCTACTTCATACCTGAAGACTGCCTTGACATTGCTGAGAGGAGGATTAGGATTGTTTTTTAAAGGCGTCACATGCTTAATCCAATATGGCCACCATCAGCCATACTGGATTTCATTGGATTTTAGTTTGATCTTGTCCGGACAATAGCTGGAGTACGATTCAACTGATCTACTTCAAACTTGGGGAGTCCCTTGACCTTGGTGAGATCCCGGTTAGGATTGTGTTTCATGAACGAGCATAATCCAATGTGGCTGCCATCAACCAGGGATATTGGATTATGTTGCATTTTAAGCAGTTGCATCTTGCCTGGACAACAACTATAGAATAATTCAACTGATCGACTTTAAACTTGCAGTTTGGCTTGACATTGGTGAGAGGACGGTTGGGATTGTTTTTCAGCAATGTGCATAATCCATTATGGCCGCTGTGTCAGCCATTTTGGATTATAAGCAGTTGGATCTTACATTTTCTTGTCCGGACAATAACTCGTGAATGATTCAACCAATCAACTTCAAACTTGGGGTGTGCCTTGACATTGGTGAGAGGACGGTTGGGATTATTTTTCAGCAATGTGCGTAATCTAATATGGCTGCCGTCGGCCATATTGGATTATAAGCAGTTGGATCTTACATTTTCTTGTCCGGACAATAACTCGTGAACGATTCAACCGATCAACTTCAAACTTGGTGTGTGCCTTGACATCGATGAGAGGACAGATGGGATTGTTTTTCAGCGATGTGCATAATCCAATATGGCCGCTGTCAGCCATATTGGATTATAAGCAGTTTGGATCTTTGATTTTCTTGTCTGGACAATAACTCGTGAGCGATTTAACCAATCAACTTCAAACTTGGGGTGTGCCTTGACATTGGTGAGAGGACGGTTGGGATTGTTTTTCAGCAATGTGCATAATCTAATATGGCCACCGTCACCCATATTGGATTATAAGCAGTTGGATCTTGTCCGGACAATAACTCGAGAACGATTCAACCGATCTACTTCATACCTGGGGAGTGCCTTGACATTGTTGAGAGGAGGCCGGATTAGGATTGTTTTTCAAGGACGTGCTTCATCCAATATGGCCACCATCAGCCATATTGGATTTCATTGGATTTTAGTTTGATCTTGTCCGGACAATAGCTGGAGTACGATTCAACTGATCTACTTCAAACTTGGGGAGTCCCTTGACCTTGGTGAGATCCCGGTTAGGATTGTGTTTCATGAACGAGCATAATCCAATGTGGCTGCCATCAACCAGGGATATTGGATTATGTTGCATTTTAAGCAGTTGCATCTTGTCTGGACAACAACTCTAGAATAATTCAACTGATCGACTTCAAACTTGCAGTTTGGCTTGACTTCGGTGAGAGGACAGTTGGCATTGCTTTTCAGTTTCCTGTGTAATCCATTATGGCCACCATCAGTCATCTTAGATTTTCAGCATTTATATCTTGTCTGGACAATAACTCTAGAACGATTCAACCAATCTACTTCAAACTTGGAGAGTGCATGGACATTGATGAGAGGACAGTTAGTATTATGTTTTATGGATGTGCATAATCAAATATGGGTGCCATCCGCTATATTAGATTATGTTAAGCTCATCAGCTATATCTCCATTTTCAAATCATACTCTTCATCAATGATATGAGATATCATTAAGCAGCAGTGCCAGTAATCCACTATAACTGGTGCTGCTAGCGGAGGACATGGACCTCTATGGTCGATTTCCCTGCAGATATGTGGATACCTAGTAGTTGGGGGTATACTGGATTCCGATTGTCCGTCCGTGTGTCAGTTTATCCATCCGTACATCTGTCCCAGTTGTGGCTTGGGTTTGCATTTCGCATGCCATAACTCACTGCTATTCATCCAAACTTATACACTCATAAAAACATCTTGGTCTAGACTGTTAAGGGGCTGAGGAGTTGTAGCACCTCTGGTGCCTCATGTTTATATCATCCAAGGTTTACCGACTTTTTACCTTCAACAAAGCTCAGCCATAGAAATTCGAGAGTGCATGCCCAGGATTGCATGAACAAACCTGGAATTATTATAGAAATCCTGGAAAAACTGAAAATGTCCATGCTTGAGAAAAACCTTTAACTTGAAATGTTCGGTAAAGAGACTGGAAACCATGGACATTGTCCATGATGTCCAGCACAGCATGGAATTTCAGATTTCTGTTTTATTTTGAACAAAAATACATGTAGCATGGAATCTGGACTCCAAAATAATCTGAGGCTGGAAAAAGCATGAACATCGGAGGACTGATGTCGGGTTTACTTGAATTGTATTCACTGTGGCGTTTAAGATATAGTAATGTAGAAATGCATAGATAATTGGAAGCATAAGCTGTGATAACTTACTTTGTATAGAGTGGCAAATAATATTATGTTTGCCGATGCAAAGTCTATACTGTTCCAAGAAACTCCCATTTTGTTATATGCAGTAGTTTACTGTGTATGGTTCAAATTTTTTCTTTCAGTTCAATACCTGTTTCAACACCTGTTTCAAACTCCTGTTTTCAATACCTGTTTCAACTGCCGTTTTCAGCAAAATAGATCAACTCAAGATTGCTTCAGCTCCAAGACTGTTTCGCTTTTAACACCCCCAGATATATCAACTACACCGTCATTTATTTCCTGCAAAAAATTCTTCTTCAAGACTGGACGGTCACTGTCGCCTGTCGGTGTGGTATCACTCCCCACACAGTCAGGTTGTTGACGCACAACTTTGATTATCAGATAATTACGAATTTGTCTACATTATAGAGAAGTAAGCTTTTGAAAAGAACTCATCTGTGATAAATAATAAACTTAACCACAATCACTGCTCAAAGACGAATTGCCTGATCTGAACAACGATAGATCTGATCAACATCGGGTGTGGAGAATGGACCGTGGAGAATGACCCTTCCCGCCGTAACAAATGATACCGGATAAAATAGAATGGAAAGGCAAATTTTAAAAGAAATTGGAAAGATCAACTTTACTGCGATAATGTTCACATTATCAAGTTAAATGCACAAGCTACCGTGCATTGTAAATATATTTATGACTGTCAGACAGAAGAATGATACTTTTTTATGAATGTTGTAAGGGGCATCAAATGAGAACAGTCTCCGGGCAGGAGATCAAAACTACACATGTGCAGAAGAAAAAAGAAAAACTGAAGAGTGATACTAATGTAGGGTTTACCAAATTTGGTAAACCCGACAAAAATGAATTCTCGCCCCGCAAGTCACGCGCATGCGTAAGCCAGTACCTCCTCAATCTTCAGTGCCGTGAAAATGACTTGTTGTTTACATCTAGCTCCATGAGAATCAAAGTTTTTCTACAAAATCACCTGCGTTGAATTACTTTATGCTGCCTGTGTGTATTGCCAGCATCATGATGTTCCAAAAATATCAATTCCATATCGCTGATCAGTATTCTTAATCCATAATATTCGTTGTAAAAGTCATCTAGAGAATGATGTATCTCAGTCATACTTTGATTGTGACTGTTCATATGAGCACCAGCCCTGGGTTAAGCGGAATTAGACACAAGTTGCGAAACGTAACTCCATAGATCTTGCACGCTATGCTCGTATTTTGCTATCAGCATGCGATATTTAATTTGAGAAACTTTGAGTGGAGGCGGTTGGTAGTATAGCCCTGTTTCTGCAACAATGCTTTGTGACGTTGATTAAAATTGTCACATTTAACACAGCATCTAGCAAATGCTACTAGGCGAGATATGTATATGCCATATGCAGGTCCCACTGCAATATTACTGTCCAGAAAGGGATAGTTTACGATGTCGAAATTGTAATCATCTCTTTAGTCATCAGGTTGACGAGAGAGAAGGCCGTTTCATTCTTATAGAGATATAGGTCTAAATATGATGTGCCTGGAGGGCTATCTGTAGTTTCCTTCAAATCCAGTGAAGGCGGATATATATCCTTCACTGCGTCATTTATATAGCGATTATCCACAGCGAGAAGATCGTCTATATAGCGTTTTGTGAATGAGAAAGAACAGGCTTTGAATGGTTCGGTTTTTGGAAGCGCCTGTATATAGTCATACATGTATTCATGAGAGAACTGATATAGGTCAGTCAACAGAGGCGCGCAATTATTACCCATTGGAATACCTATATGCTCATGATATTTGTGTTGCCAAATTTCACATAGGTATTTTTAATGAGAAATTCATGCAACTCTATAAATAATAGAATGATATCTCTTGTATGTTGTAGAGCTAAAGAATGCTTTATGGCTTCCGACATTAATATATCTATGATCAGTTTTCTTCAATACAGATACTATTAACGAACTTAGACAGTCAATAAGGTCCTCATGAGGAATTGTAGTATAGAGAGTTGAAAAATCCCATGTGGATACATGTCTGTACGGTATGTGACCTTTAGCATTCTTCCGTAAGACATTTTGAATTTTGTAATATCCACATACATTCAACGCCAGAGTTTTTAGAAATAGTGGCGCAATACGTATCCCAAAATGATTTTACCTCCTGACCGGCCCTCGTCAACAAGGTTGAAAGAAGCTTGGTTTGTGGTGCAGCTTCTAGAACCAGCTATGAATCTAGCTTTGTATGGTGATTTATGCATTTTGGGTGTCCATTATACTTTTGGTATGTCATGATTGGTTGAAAGAGAAATACCTCTTTCCCTGCGAAACGTTTTGTGATTGTTAAATAAATTTTCCAAGGTAAATGCAGTTCGAGAGTAAGTAGATGTATTTGATGATATGTTTACACTCAATTCTTTGACCAGCACCTGGGAATAGTAATATTTACATACGAATATATTATTTGGAGCTCTGTCTGCTGGGACGATAATGAATTTACTTTGGAGATTTGCTAGAACTTCTTGCGAGTTGAGGTTTCTCAGTACTTGTTTTGCTTGGGGAAGGGTACTTCTGTCAATATGGCGGATTATTTCAACGACCTTGCTCTTGGGGAGGACCAGCCAATCAGCGAGTACTGTAGGTTCAACTTTTTCTCGCTTAGATCAATCAATAACGTACTGTTCCAAAGCAGGCAGGACTATCTTCTAGTCGGCCTGAGATTTATTCTTCTCGGCTCTCTATATTTAGGTCCCTTCATCAGGAGTAGGATATAGGATTTGCTGACTTGTAGGACTTGCTGAGTAGGAACCTGGCTAAGTAATTCAAATTTGAAAGCAGCAAAACACAGTCGTTGCGTATATTCTGATGGATTCGTCTCTGGTTTCTAGACGAAAATCGGATTTGAATGCTTCCGGTGATCAAATCTACCCTAATTCTAAGTGCGAACGGACAAGTCAAACCAACAGATCCGCTGTGAAGTGGCTAGCATCTAAGGTATCAGTAAATTGGAACGATATGCAAGAGGTGGGAAAAGTTGACGTCTGGCGACTAGAAAGCAACCATATGACTACAGGAAAGCATCCCTCGGCACCTAACATTCAGACCGGAGAATACGGTGGATTCTCGGACGTAGGCTTAGTATCTCAGCCGCGCTTTTATTGCAGGTGTACAGGTGGAGACTATGAAGTATCCACACGGCCCCTAGCATTGGCTTAAGCGGAATTAGATACGTTAGTTCGGGAGCTGTGATGAAAGATCATCTCAAACAACTCATCTGATGTTAATAGATGAGCTTCGTGTATGTATGATCGAGTAAACGTCTCAACATGGGGTAACCTGATAAATGCAGGAATACCCAGAGAAACCAACCTGTAATGTCCGACGTCGTACGGTTTAAATTTCCCATCAAAACAATAAACCTACATACATTTGTCGAGTGACATGTACAGAGGGCGGACGTCGGGGACTAACAGTCCACCAGCAGAATCCTGCTATATACAGGTAATAAACTGGAACGATATTGAAGAGGTGGGAAAAATTGACGACGTCTGGCGACTAAAAAGCAACCATACGACTACAGGAAAGCATCCCACGGCACCTAACATTCATACCGGAGAATACGATGGATTCTCGGATGTAGCCTTAGTATCCCAGTCGCGCATTTATTGCAGCTATTCATGTGGAGACTACGAAGTATCCACTCGGCCCCTAGTACCGGTTTAAGCGGGAAGCTGAAAGGCATGCGCAAATAGCAGATTAATACGTTACACGTAAAGGTGATGGAACAAGATTCTGACGTACTTACAATACGTCATATTACTCCACAGGTCTTTTATTGTAGCCGTTCATGTAGACATCTTGACTGATATGCCCACACGGCGCCTAGCACCGGCTTGAGCGGTATTAGGTACAACTATCCAAGAGCACTGATGCAATAGCCCTATCAGGTCAGCTGATGGAAAGAACTATTTGACGGTTAGATAGAATATATGGCCCATACGTGGAAAATATTAGTAGAATGCAAGTTTTTATTCAGAACACAGGCCTGTATAAGTATAATTCAATTAGTGCCAAGTGGGATAGTATCTTGAGTAAAATTAAGCACAGGTTGACTCGTAGCCAACAAATTATTGATTTACAGGGTATGGTTTAAACAGTATTTTATTTCAACATTGAAATTGAGTGGATCGGTGAACATGCTTAGCAATTATCAGCATCACTCCCCAAAAAGAAATAACAACAACACCAACAACATTACATTAATAATAAGTATCGATTGATATTTAAATCTCATGAACGTAGTTTTCCGTGGAATGGACTACTGGGTGAATGCGAGATCCTTTGAATGAAGGGTTTGACTCTTACCTGGTCAAGCTCGAAACTATTTAGGGGTGGTGGCGGAGCCCCCCCCTTCGCCGAAAAAACAGTGCTCATATGTGGTTTGTTTCGCGCCCTTTTGCACTGCATGCCAATTTGAACAAACAATGGATGAAAACAAAAGTGTACACTTTAAACGTGTCAAGATATATTTTTATTAATATCTAATTATTTTAGGACGAATGTGCAAGTCCTGTATGGAATTCGAACCCGCAATCCTCAGAGTTATGCACTAAAATCGCCATCAGTAACCATGGTAACGGCAAACTCGCCAAACTTTAACGTAAAATTACATGTTAACCTAAAAATAATTAGATAATAATATTAACCTCCTTTTCAAATGACATTTACATGTTAGACATTGAACGTATACACTTCTGTTTGCGAACCAAAACTATGTATATTTTTATCCGATTTCGGCAATATTCGCCTTTCAAAGCAAAACTAATTCATATCGCGAGCATTGCGTCGACTCATCATTAAGGACCCATAAGTTACTTAAGCGAAATAACTCCTCTAATGTTTCACTGGCTAAAATTGCGAGTGGTTACATACGATATAGGACAGGATTCAGAACATATGTTTAGTTAACTGAAAACACGATAAACGGTTATGAACAGTTTTAAGACGGTGGTATAAAATAATAATAAACTTCTTCCAGTTGAGTACAGCACTGGATTTAAACTCCAAAACTATGTAACAGGGATCGTCAGTGAATGAGTACTATTCCACAATGTTACTATAGACACTTCACAAATTAAAATACTATATAAGTGATTACATGTGTAGGCTACATAAAAAGGATGCTCCAGACAAATTCAATTTTAAGGCTACTGCGCATGCCTCTGCGCATGTACAAAAATAGGGATATTTAAATGAAAGTGAATGGAAAAAGACAATATTAACTTTAAAGAGAAAAGTTGTGAAAAGGTTTCGGTATTGGATAACGTTCTCCAAAGGACCTCTTACGTTAGGATCGACAAACCGCCCCAGCCAGTAGTCCATTCACAAGGGACCACGTGACTCCTATGGACTTGAACAGATCCCGAGTTTCTGTCAGGCCCACAGTGTGTAAGGCCAAGCAGTTTTTACTTGTGGATTTACATCCATTTTCTGCCGAATTGAATTGATGTTATATGATATTCGCCTGCCTTCTCTGTTACATTAATTACGTTATCTACATATATGACAATTCGAATACTGAAAATAAATAGATTTTATTCGTCAATCAGTGAATTGGAGTGTACAATAATTATAACCTACTATGCACCTGCATCTATCTTATCTTGCATCAATTCGTAATATTCATCTAATATTATATCTTGACACATAAAAAAAAAACAATATTTCCGATCATTCTTTCCACAAACAAATATTCACAAATATATTGTAATCATGATACGAAATCGAAAAATGCATTAAATTATTGAAAAATTTAGAAAGGATACTTTGGGATTCCAACCAGCAGACCATCAATCAAAACAGATCCAATCATCTCGACTCTATCCATTCAGCCATACCGTACTGTCACTTGTAACAAGCTTCAATTTTCGCATTTGAAAATGAGGACCATATCACGAAAACAACATTTCATAAAGTTTTAATTTTTTATATGAAGATAAACGATAACCAAAACGAGGTTTGCTGGAGAGCTATGGATTCAGAAGTGCTCTATTGCGTGTAAATATATTTGTGGTTATAGTTTATCTTCATATGTTTACAGAGAGGCAAACGCGACTTTTCCAACCCAGAACTATTAATTTTATACAAACCTACTACTTTGAAGAGGTATTGTTAAAAAATCATGTCACTCATGCTCCCATTATTTCAAAGAGAGTCCAACAAAGTTCATGCTAATCGGAACATTCATATCAGATTTAATGTTTCATTTTTTAACTTCAACCTTACCTCATCTGGGGCGGTTTGTCCATGTTAAAGTGAAATTGAATTGAATGCGCGAAATGACCCCTAAATTGTATTAGATTTTCCGACTTAGCATTGTTCCAAGAAATTATTGGGCAGTTTGGAGAAAATGACATTTTAACTTCTTAGAAAATCTGGGGAGTTTCTATGAAAATATAGGCATTTTTCGGCGAATTCCGATCTAATCCATTATAATAGAATATGGTTAAATCATTACAGTAGACTATACAAAATTCCAGATTATGCAAAAATAAGATTGGTGACCCCTCAATTTTATCTTTTCATTTGACTGTTGAATGTCTGTTCTATACCGCTTGTCGAAATATAAGAAAAATGACATTTTATTTTCAAAATTGTCTGGAACCTTTTTAAAGGATAACAACAGAGTAATTGATCTGAGTACGGCATGAACGATTCATGGGAGCACAATATTAAGATATGGAATAATCGTTCTGTTCTGAAATTGTAGATCTCTGGTCTCGTATGTCAATTAAAACAGTCGACGAAGGTTTTATTTCTTCAAACCATACGATTTACTCTATTTAATTAACAGGTTGAAATTACCGCAATTCAGTATCTAGCTCATCTATCAAGGATGCAAAAACCATAAAATTAATATACAAATCATAAAATTAAGTTACTTTGGTTATATCTTTCGAATAAAGCATTGCTCCATCTGTGATTTCCTTGAATGGAAAGAACTTGATACCTAGATGGTGGACACATTCCCGTATGTATTTACTCATATGTACCCGAGATTCAAGCCCGATTGATCATAACGTGATAAATCAGGGAACATGGGCGAATTGCTCAAACAATTAAGGTATCGTTTATCATTTATCATATTTAGGTGTCAATTTTTACACTATGTCCGTACAACATACAACAATACGGCGTCGTTTAAAGGTCAACTAATGAAACATAATTTGCGTCATCCAGTCATTCCGCTCCGCAGCCGGATTAGAAACTAAGACCGCTCCCACGGCTCCACTTCCGGCAGTCGGCGTGAGAATGACACGGTATATGTATGATATCTCACGGCATGTATCTACCGTAGTCTCACGAGCAGACAGTGTTATACCAGAAAACAGCCCGCTGAAGTACGGTCGGTTTTACGCTTTACAGTTCAATTTGCAATTCTTCTTGCATCAGAAAATCAAAAGTGAACGTTCAATATGCAATATTTGACTTCTTCTCAAAGTGAAACGTCAGCAACACGTAACTATTCTTGATGCCCACTTGTAGTATTTGGGAATTGACGACGGGTGATACGGGAATGGAGGTTGTATAAACCATTCCTAAACACATTTCTATTTTTCGTCAAATCAATATTTGTTTCCTTCGTGAATCGCGTACCGGTACACCCGATCGCCACCACTTATCCTAACTCTTAACTATTGGGCAAAGAAGGTCCATTAGTTTTGGAATATTATTTTATCCAGATGAAATATTAGTTTCAGTATCAGTTCATCGGATGGCACCCTTCGTATCAACCCATATGTGGTAGATCGACTCAGAACATTATTACATCGCGATATGTTACGTCATCTCAGAAAACAATATCGAGAAGAGACGGAGAGTACTTATACTTCCATACGATAACCCATACACATGAGAATGCCTTTTAACAATAGTTCATACATCTAATAATGGTTATTTGCTGCGCGATGTTATTTCGCGCATGATATCATTGTTTATGAATGATTACCCGAATATATCAGTGACGTCATCAACATGAATAACTGTTGATATGTGTATGTGGATATATAGATGTGGATACATGTATGTATAATGTAGATGAGGATGTTGATATATTAATGCAGATGTGGATATATTTACACACACATATATATATATGTGGGTGCGTGTGTGCACGGGTGTGTGTGTCTGTGCGTCGATCTTCAGATGTGAACGAATATATGTGGATGTAAAGATATGTAAATTTTAATACGAAAACATTTAGAAATGAAGCTAGCTCTATTGGAACGTTCATACCACAAACCAACCTGTAACCATCTCGGTCATCTATACGCGGTAAGACTGACCCTGAGATCGTGTGTATCCACGTTCAGCCTACTTTCGGCAACTGCAGGAGGGAATTTCCATAAATCAATACCACGTGACTTCGTCAGCCAATCAGCTAAAGTCTACCGACGTAACCCCAACGTAACCCGCCATTTTCGAGTCATGTGATGATCTACTTGTTCAAAATTACAGATCTACCACACCTCTTGGCTGATACGAAAGTAATTCATACCTATATATTTTGTAAGCCCAGGCAATATCTGTTTCCGGGGTATGTATGAAAACCTGTAATTTATCAGGGTTTTCGAGTCTGTTCTCCGCCGGATGAAGGCCGAACAGAATCCGATAAAACACCGGATATCGCTCCGCGATAATGGAGACACACGGTTCGCAAGCCATCTTATGGATGGCGAAGTGTACGCAAATGACCACAAACATTTCTCCCAGACAACCGATGTTAAACGGGTAGTATGTATACTGTAATCAGAGCCTGTTACCGCTTCGCTTTTCACGATTTCGACTCACAGACAACTGTTCAATTAGTTCACATTCAACAAGATTCCGTCTACCATATTTTACATGTTGTCGTAAAACTGGATGAAATAGAATGAAGTCATAATAAAATTTTCGAATGTTATTTTAGTCCAGACCACACTCTCATTACTGGTGTATATCATTATCCAGAGGCTAGTCTTAGCATGGACCCTCTGGTACACACATTTGTCTCTAAGTTACAGGGTATATATACTTCAACCTACTAGGCCCCACTCATGGACATTTGCGGTATGGAGTGTAGCACTTCACTTTTTCTGTCTCACGCTGTAGAATACGATGGGGGAGGGGCCTCGTGGTCATTGGGTGACTTTCGCTGAAAAGTTCTGACTGCACATGCGTGGTGCATAGGCAGATGTGGGATGGACGTTTTGGGGTCGAAATGGACTCCTTGGCCCAAATGGACCGTATGGGTGTCATATTGAAGCTTTCGTAGAGTACAACTGGATGGGTGTGAAGTGGAAATACCCGCAATCTGCTCATGCGCAGTGGAAAAGGGGCATTTGAATGGACGTTTTGGAGTCGAGATGGACCAATATTGTTCCGATTTGGTCATGTGAAGAATCAGTTTGAAGCATTCGTGGGGGGAGTTCGACTGGACTGGTATGTGGAGGAAATGCCGTCAATTTGTGCATGCGCAGTAGAAAAAGGGCATTGGAATTTAGGTTTTGGGGTAGAGATGGCGTATGGGGTGTCATAGTGAAGCAGTCCGACTGGAATGGTGTGTAGTGGAAATGCCGTCCAACTGTGTGAGTGAGTGAGTGAGTGAGTGGTCATATAAGTTCGTTTGTAAATCATTACAGTCAGGCTGTATCCACCCCTACGTCATAACGCCATGTTGTAGACAGATGAGAGAACAACAGCAAACAGCATATTGCGTATTACACATTTAATTTCGCCTCCATCACATTACACCCACACTTGGGGAGCCGCATTGGGTATGTTTACAATTCAACTATGCTCTTGTCCAATCAGAAGCCGCCATTTGGCGCTGTATATGTCATATTCGTTCTTGTTCGTTAGGTGTATTCCCGGCTGCTCTTGTCCAATCAGAAGTCGCTATTTCAGAAATTTCGATCTTCGGCCATGTTCGCTCTGATCCGTTTGTTCTAATCATCGTCGGGCAGACCAGGATACTGTAACGGCAACATGTCCTGGAACGGTTGTTTGCGCATTTTGACTACATTTTCCAGGGCCTCTGTGAGTAGTAGCCGCATATCCCCTTCCAAGTGACGCTTGACCTTTATCTACGTCCGATAATCCACCGTATTCTCGGGTGTGAATGTTACGTTTCGACGAATACATTCCTGTAGAGTCATATGGTTGCTTTTTAGTCACCAGACGTCGTCAATTCTTCCCACCTCTTGCATATCGCTCCAGTTTATTACATGTATATGGTAGGATTATGCTGCTACATTGTTAGTCCCTGAGGCCTGCCCTCTGTACATGTCACTCGACAAATATATGTAGGTTTCTCTTCCCTCGCTACATATATGGCTATGCCTATAACATTTGACCCGGAAGTGACCTTTTATCCCGGAAATGAATCTTTCACGCGGAAGTGACCTTTGACCCGGATGTGACGTCTCCGAATGTGACGTCACCGCTGCAAATCAGTGGCAGATAACTCTGGGCGCGCAAAAATCCGCGGGAATCGGTCCTCTTCTTACTACTGACATGTTTGACGAATGTTTGCAAATTGAACACGTGAGCAAATGAGAGCGGTGATGTGCATGATTCTGATTGGTCGAATGTTTGCTCTTACTTCCTGGTCATGATTTCCCGAAGCTGTTTTGTAACTGCTCGTTTATCTAATCTCTCTTCTCATGTTCTTGCTGTTTCGCTTGCCCTTGCTCTTCATCTTCCTCCTCCTCCTCCGCCTCCTCCTTCTTCGTGCCCGCGAGTCAGTGTATCGACCGATCTGTTAGGATCGATACACTGGCTTGGTTAGTTATCCATACGAGTTCTGGATATAAATAGATCAAGGAGTTTCATCTAAATCAACCCAATCAGTGTACGCGCTAAGCTAGTTGATTAGGCCAATCCGCTGCGAGGTGTGAGATGTGACAGGTTTGAATTTCATCGCGGGCCAGACTGATTTGATGTCAAACTGGAATCGACATCGGAAGTCATAGCAAAAAAACACAGGCTTATTAATTCAAAAGAAGCAGGGAGAATGAAATGTACTAGATTGTATATAATAGCGGCATCGATTCAAGAACTCATTCGAGTCACCAAAACTGTCCAGGTAAACCCTCTGCGAGGATTTAAGATTTACCTGGACTTGTGAAGATGTATCATGCGAGGCGAAGCTGTCAATTTTCACTGGCATGCAGATATTTCAAGAGGTTGATTGAAACGAATGGAGGAGAAAAAAGGTAGGTTTTGTCTAATAGTTTTTAGATCAGTTACCTCCTCTCCTGTCCATGACAAGCCGGGACAATACCCCAAGTATAAATAAATTTTGAATACTCCCACCATTACATTCTTGAGGCGAGAAAGTTTATTTATTGCTAGAGTTCGTACCAGGTAATTTTTCAGTGGAAGTAACAACCGGACAAGTTATTTATAATACCACCCGAGGCAGACGTAGATGTCCTTTGTAGACTATGGCGGATTTTTAATTTAATATATTCATGAATTTATTACCGGTAAATAAAAATTACCTGTTCAGATCCATTTCTCTAGAGTCGTTTACCCCAAACCGTTGAATGACCAAAGCGATGAGACGTCAGCCGTACTACAACGAACCCTGTGTAAACCGACCATGCACGGGACCAGATTGTAGTGTCGATTTTGACAAGGTATGGTTTATCAAGGCTCAAATACTTTAAATTTAGGTATTGGGACTATGAATAACGCCCGTATTTAGAGATTGGTAGGTATACCCAGGTATCAATATTCGCAGGTTTCACTGAATACACTTTCCAGTAAAGGCAAGATTTTTTATACCGTATTATCCGCCAACTTCACAGAGCATCTCTTCTTCAACCAACGACAATACTGAGAAATATCAATGCGCAGAAAGTTCCTGTAAATCTCTATAGGAGAGCCTGGAACAATATATCGAAATGTAATAAAAATAAAACAGTTGTATTCAAACATTATACCACCAATTGTGTGCCAGTTAGCGCATGCAGTGAAACCCGTGGATACCGATAACTGGGTAAACCGACCGAATTACCAGCATTATCCATGGTCCCAATATTTGAATTTAAAGTATTTTGATCACTTATTAAGTTTACTGTATCGGGTCGAAGTTTCAAAATCTCGATTATGAAAATTAGTGCATTGTAGTAAAAAACATGACTTTTTAAAACTCAAGCCATTCATGGTGTAGTAGTGTTGATTGGTTTTTGGCCGTTTTCTCCGTTTAGTTTTTCGCCAAAAAGTGTTTTTTCCCCGTTCTAATTTCTCTCTTGTTATTTGATGTACAAACATGAACTTTGGACACAATATTCCAATCATGTAGATCTTCAAAAGATTACCTCAAATTTTATAAGTTCGGCAAATTTTATTTATGATTTAGTGGAGAGGGGTCGAGTTTTTGTAGATTTTTTCAATCTTTCAACTTTGCACGACGATAAAACAACTTCTAGACCCTAACTAAAAAAACTGAGGCAAAGTATTTTTATTCAAATGGTAAAGTTCATTATTCCAAAAAAGCAAGTTTGTTTGATGAAAACTGAGAGAGTTTTTAGGGCGTGATTTTGAAGACTATACTTTTCTAAATGACATAATTTATCTTTAAATAAATCGATTCTTGTAATAAATTCGAGAAAGTTATTTATTTATCTAAATGCCTTGAATCAATGGCTTTCAGAAAATGTATAGTTTCTATGAATACAAAAAAGCACTGCCTCATAATTAAGCAAAATTGTGATACGTACACGTACGCAACTGGGACCCGATACAGTAACCTTAAAAAGAACCTTGTTAAAACAACCACTACAATCTAGTCCCAAGCAGGGTCGGTTTACAAAGGTTTCACTGAGTAGTCCAACAGTTAAATGGTTAGATGTAGCTGCTCTCAAATCCACTCTACTACAGAATAAAGCGATGATGACATGCACACCTCACTAACAGCTGTATATACGGATGATCAATTCAGGAGTGAAAGGGGGTTAGAAAGCGTCAGATCCGACATTCAATATTCAGCCGTCGTCCATAAAAAAATTTTCGCGCCAATAATCGAAAAACCTATTTCGTTTGACAGCACCAATTCCAAATGGATGTGAAATAGAAATAGTAAAAACAGAAGAGAGGAAACATGGTCATTCTCTATAGGGAAATATGTCCCTCAAAAGTTACACAGTTCTAAGTTACTCAAATGTCAGGAATAATTGTCAGGAATAATTTTTTTACCCATTGAGCTAAGAAGCTGAAACGTACCACACTATACCTTTGGGTCTAATTCTACCAGAAAATGTAAAACAAATTCAAGAGGGTCGTTCTGATGACGTCACATTGTCGTCATTTTGAAAAGCATTTTTGTTCGTTTTTTATTTATTCATGTAATTTCTTAGCAAAAACTATATAATAAATTAGCAAATAATAATCTGATAATAATAATAAAAAAAGTTTTTGCCCACTTTTCTTCCCGGAAAAGCAGGAATTTTTAAGAAAAGGGACGATAATATAGCTTTTCTGGTATCCCATTGCCGCCATTTTGAATTTCCCATGATCTTCTTGCTCGGTGAGTTACGAAAATAGGCTAAAAATGACACCAATATATTACAATGCAAAGTCACAGAGTGTCAGATCTCAATTGGTTGTCTTTCCGGAGAAAGTTTGGTAGGGGTGATGGGGTGGGAGTCCAGGTCTTGAATGGTTAAAAGATAGAAGCCGTACACGCATGTTTTCCTACCGGGAAATTCTTCTCCGTTAAACCTGTAGCCTACCGGTTTGGCCTTATGTTAAAGACAAACTTGTTTACCTGTGTACGGATAAAGTTAGACACAAATAGCTGGGGACGAATATTTAAAATCAATAAATAGGTATCCTTTTCACTTGTGTGGGAGCCTTTCTAGCGTCTTTTACCCTTCTCGGATTATGGGTGGGCGACTTCATCCGTGTAACATTTGATTATCAGCCCTTGGCCGTAAACCGATACCGTACGAGAATAAAAATTGTATTCTGAGATATCCGCGTGTGATGAGATTTCCGGTATTAGCATGGTCGTTCTCACAAAGAGTATCAAATTTACATAACGGATACAAAGTCCTTCCCACAAGCATATTCTTTACATACGTGCCATTTGAGAGCACCGGTAAAATGGAAAAGCTTACGCGCTTGTGGCGTTGATATACGAAGACAATGTCATCTTGCGGGACAAACAAAAGAAAAAGACATCATAGTCAGTCACTAGCCAAGTTCTCGTTCCTCGCCGCCATGACGAGTGCCTTTATTCGCCTCAACCTGTAACCATCTGGATCATCTATACGCGGTAAGACTGGCCCAGGGATCTTGTGTATTCATTTTCATTCTACTTTCGGCAACTGCAAGAGGGAATTTCCAGAAATCAATACCACATAACTTCGTCAGCCAATCAGTTAAAGTCTACTGACGTAACCCCAACGTAACCCGCCATTTTCGAGTCATGTGATGTCCTACTTGTTCAAAATTACAGATCTACCACACCTCTTGGATGATAGGAAAGTTATTCATACCTATATATTTTGTAAGCCCAGGCAATATCTGTTTCTGAAGTGGTATGGAAACCTGTAATTTATCAGATTTCTCGAGTCTGTTCTCCGCTGGATGAAGGCCGAACAGAACACGGTAAAGTACCGGATATCGCTCCGCGATAATGGAGACACGCGATTCGCAAGTCATCTTATGGATGGCGAAGTGTACGCAAATGTATTCGCCTACGTCGCAAACGGCGCTTTTCCCGACGGTGCTTGCAGCAACGTTCCTCTCACTTCAAATGAAATAATCGTCATCCATTATACATGTATATCCTGCCTATTTAATATCCAGAAGACTTGTTCGGAAACCCTCCAAACGTGGAAACTGCTTTTAAACATCCATAATTCAGTTCGGAGTTCTCACTTTCTTGTTTGCTAAGAGAGTTACAAAGTATTTTTGGTTAAACGTCGGTGAGAACAGAAATTATCATCTTAGTAATGCACTAGCGTATTTAAACATTGTCCCGTGTAGTTTATTCCCTTGTGAATCTAAGAAAATCGCAGAAGTGTGGTGAGATGAGGTCCCAGTGCAGTGAGGTGGGACCGCGGGTGTAGTGAGGTCGGTCCGCCGGTGTAGTGAGGTCGGTCCCGCCGGTATAATGAGTATCTTTCTTTCCAAAACTGGCATGCTAATCCTTCAAACCAGTCTAATATTTGTTTGTAGAACTATTCTGATCCTTCAGCGTGTTTTTCCATGTTACCTGGTTTCACAGAAATTCATCGGTATGTTCTCCATGTGGATTCAAACAAGCCTATTGATTCGGGATCAAAATGGCAAGGTCAAGGTCACCAACCCATAATGCAGCTCAACATAACACCGACACCAATATATATTTCTGAAGCTGTTATCCATATGTGATAATCGTTACAGATCGGAAGCCTAAGGGTAATATTTGTATATGCTTCTCTGTAGATATCTGAAAATTCTCTCAGTTTGCACTTACATGAAGTCGCTTGTATATTGAAATCAGCAAGGACATATAAGCATTTGTTGCAGTCAAAATGACGTAATTAAACAATAAGACATTTATTGTGGCTAAATTGCTTTTTCTTCTTCAAATCTGCTGATATCACTGGGCATGGCAGATTTAGTTCGTGTTCATTTGTGTTTATTATATAGATGTTACCTCTTTGTAATAACAGTTGCAGACCGGTAGCTTATGTGTAGTTGTAGCGCGCATGCTGAACCCTACCGCTTCCGCATTCCGAACTCAAATACGGGGATTGTCATATGGATTTTTCAATATATATTTTTTTCATTGATAGGCATTTAGAAATCTTCTTGTTCAACACAAGGCTTAGCGCGCTATTCTATGAATGATACCTTCTTTATTGCTGTATAGCTGATGTTTCGTCGGAGATACTTCCAAATTTTTCAAAGCTAATCAACTACAGGGTATAGATGAGGATATTTATACAAATGAATAACAAGCACAAAATGTCACAAAGCAACCAGAGCACAATAAGTTCGGCCCAAGGACAGAGATAGGGTTAAGTAAGTGTGGTATGCTATCTTTAAGTTACCGATCTGCAACGGTTATCACATATGGATAACATTTACAGGTGGCATCTTGGAAAAAAACCATTACTAGAATTGGCCCTATCGAGTGCTACCGGTCGGTGAATTTGGAGTCTCGTCTCATGGACTAATATTTCGATTTTATTTTCTTACGAAGTAGGCTCTCATTTGCAAATTGTCCGGTAATGAGTGAGTCAGTGAGTGAGTGAGTCAGTCCATCCGAATCCTTTCTCCGGCAAAATAAGGAGAACCGTTGACATTAAAACCTTGATTTTTGGCATGAACGTGCATTAGGGGACTGTTATCAGTCAGTTCTGAACTGACCTACTTTTGATGAAAATTGACCTAATTAGGTGACCTAGAAAAGCCAAAATATGTGTCCTATTGCCCCAATGCCATATAAATTGGTCCAATCCATGCCCGGCAAAGCTAATAGTCAGTCCTAGGTCAAGGTACACACTCAAATCATATCAAACCCTACTTCGTAGGTTCTGGGACGTTAGTCACAGTGCCATCTCGCAGAGTTTTCGGGTGAAATATCAGGTAATAAGAAAATCTATTGAAGCTACACCTATAAACTACGACTGTGACGTCATCGGAGCAGTCGTCTGAGAACTGTTCGTAGTTTTGACTGAATGAGGAAGGGTCAATGAGAGTGGGGTGGTAGAACTAACCATCTTTCAAGGCTGTCGTATACCTCAAATCGGCTAGGTCGGGTAAGGTTACCTAAAACTCATATCAATTTTGTCAACACAATGAGACGAAGATCACCGACAATCCAGATCTGTCTATTTATGTTTGTCCGGTCCATATCTCGATTACTATTAGATCGACAACTTACACATTGAAGATGCCCCGTATGTTATAGATGTGCACTATGTCAGATTGTTCGCGTTTCGATGATTTTCTTCAGAGTTGTGGCCCTTTATCGGCATCAGTGTATGCTGCCCATAGTACATTGTTGTACACCATGTATCTGCGAAGAAGTTTAAAATTTTCATAGTATATGCTTAGTGTTGTGTAGGTGTGCACTGTCGGGTTTTTTCAACTGTTTCGATGATTTTCACTCAGAATTATTGCTCTTAATCATCAATATGCTTGTTCGGACCATATGTTACTATTTGATCCACAACTTCGAAATATACATGGAAGATGCTTAACATATTGCAGATGTGCAGCTACACCAAAAGCTTGGCTGGGATATAAATCATCACAGGGATCAGTTTGGGTCCTGAGATGATTTTAGAATTAGAAATGGGGCTATATGACTTCTTATAAGAACGCCGGCATCTTTTTCATCACCCTTGATATGTTGCGTTCAACTAGGGTACACTTATGAGCCTTCGCCGTCAACATCAACACATGCTATAGTACTTTCTTGTTCGGGCTGTATATCCTTTATTAATTGGCGAAGAAGTTTGCACTGTCAAATTTATTAACTGTCTGTTTAAATAATTATACATCCTTGTCCGGACTGTACATTCCCGACTACATAACGAGGAACTTTGATATTTACCTGGGGAATTATTAAATTACTCTATCTGGCCTGGGCTTTTTTGAACCTGTCCTGGCCAGAGAAACAAATGAAGCTACACGAATGAATTTATCAACAATTAGAGAAGCGACAATAAGGTTTGAGGGAGTCTGGTGGTTCGTAAATTCAACTCAACCATTTCTTGAAATGTTTTCCGTTCGAAAATTCGAATTTTCGTGGAATGGCTTTGTAGACAACGACTGCCACTGAATGTTGCATCCGGAACCTACATTAGCTTTGTACGGCTTTACTTAACATAATCTGTTATAATGATAGGTTAATTTTCACTCTTACTACGTAGAGAACGCGTGCTTAGAAGTAATTTCACAGCAAAAAGGAGTCAGTATTTTCGAAACGAGGACAATATTACTGCATGGTTCAACTGCATATTATGGATTTTCTCCCTGCTAAAACACGATAGATTCGGTCTCAGTTTCTCCACGGCTGCTATCGAAATGTTGAAATAAAGTCGGTGGTTCCATATGAGATCTTGGCCGGAAACGATATGTTAAATTAAGCACAAGGGATTTCTTCTTGTGCCGGGGTCGAGGATACAAGAGTCAAGCAATGAATGTTAAGGAGGGGCCGTTTCCCATCGCGTGACCGTAAGCAGAAGCAATTCTCACCTCTCCGAGAAAAGACGGGATCTCGCGGGATTAATTAGCTCGGCTCGATACCCAAAGACAATTAGTCCTCTCCGACAAAAAATTCTCAGCCCGCTTTCTCGGATAGCTGATACATAAACATTTCTACTTGTCTCGACCCATTTCCATTTGGCCGACACGATCAGGAATCGTTGCTGTTATACCCGACTTGAGGATACTTCCGGATGGTCACTGGGACGCGTGTCCCTGGGGTTAGGATATACTTCAGTATTATGGCGACACTTAGAGCGTCTTCGAAGTTACAAACTTTACTTCCGTCAACGACGATATCTCCAGGCGTAATTTCAAGAAATGTGACATATATGCTCCAACACCGAAAGTACCTAGACAGTCGTTGTCCAGACTTATTTTAGCGCTGTGTTTCTACATGTGATTCTTCGTGGTTTCAGATTGGATTTTCGTAGTTTTGGTTCCTTAAAATAGCAAGCGTCAGATCCGACATTCAATATTCAGCCGTCGTCCATAAAAGAATTTCCGTATTCAATATCAATATTCGAAACACCTATTTCGTATGACAGTTCTCACCAATGTCAAATGTGTATGAAATAAAAATAACGAAAACAAAGGATGGCTTCCCACAAGAGAGAAGCGATCAACGATTTTCAATGATGTCAGCAAGACATGATGATGTTCTATAAATAAAGTTTTCAATTATGCCAGCAAGACATGATGATGTTCTATAAATAAAATAGATTTTTCGGTGCAGCGAGAACTTTTTATTATATTCATATCTATTTATTGCCATTAAATTGCCACTTAATCCATACAATTGAAATGACAGACAGTATGAACAAATCGAGAGAACTTGAATCTTCGAGTCACTGTTGCATGGCAGTTACCGAAAAAGGATTGTATCACCTTCCGGTATCCAGACAGCACTACAACACAATATTAATTATCATGCTCCGTACATATATGGGCATAGTATTTATTCTGATGTATAGTTGGGTTTATGCCTGTTGATCTTATATGGTTTAAGCCGCCATGTTTGTTCACGTGACTAATGTGAAGAATCGTCGACCATGCACTTGATCACGTTATATATCAATTGCGGGAAGATCTTTGGGCCCTTGTAGGTTTAATAAAAAAACCTTTTACAGTATACCTCGATACCCGATTATTGTGTGAAATACAAGCATCTAGTCCGTCTTTCAATATTCATCCGTCGTCCATTAAGAATTTCTGCGTCCATAATCCGAAGACCTTTTTCATATTCCATACAGCAGCATCGGCTCAAAGGAAAAAAAATCATAGCATACACTGTACATAAGACTAGGCTAGTTTCCTGCAAGAGAGAAGCGGTCACCAGTTTTCAATTATGCTAGCAAGACATCATGATGTTACAAAAATACTAAATCCGTATCGCTCATCAGTATTCGTAATCCATATGATTCGATGTGAAGCCGTCATCCAGAGAATGACCAGCCAGAATCCTGTATATAAGACCGCCATGAACATGGGCGATGTGCATATGTAAAACATTCAGTGTTGAAGTCTTTAAGTCGATTTACCTTGCTTTTTTCCAAAGAAAGATAAAGATGTTTAGTGGAAGAATTTTATTTGGATATGTTAATAAAACTGGTAGTCTTTGCTTCCCTCGTGATTCTATATTATGAAAATCAAATTACCTTCACCCATTTCCATCCACTACCGTTCCTATAACAAGTACTACTTTAAATTTCCCGTGATATGAATCTCCTGATTGAGTTAGCGTCCTGCAGGATGTAGGCTCTGGTTTGCAGTGCATCTGTAATAGGTACAAGTAATTAAGTTTACTCATCGCAAATCCACATATATTATGTAAGATTTTTTTTTTGTTATTGTTGTTTTTTGTGTTGGAATGTTGCCCAATAAAACCTGTACAAGGCTATACCACTATTTTTACCGTACATGTTTATTATCTATGCTGTCTCTCATAGTACAAGGACGATCTTCATGTACATAGGTAGTACATACTTGAACGGACAGTGTACATTTTCATGGAGAGTTGAGAAAGAAATCTATTAACCCTATCTGACCTGGTTTTTTCGGACATGTCCAGCCAACCCCCCTCCCTCCCCTCCAATCCCCAACCCCGCCTAATTATGTTTCTTTATCCCTTGCGCTAGGGCGCTGGAATTTACCACACTATACCCCTGGGACAATCTCTACCAGAACGTGTAAAGAAATTCAAGATGGCCGCTTTGGTGACGTCACAGTGACGTCATTGTCAAAAAGGCATTTTTGGCCGATTTTTCGATGTTTTTCATTTATGTTTTTCTTTGCAAAAACTGCAAGATAAATTAGCAAATAATATTGTGATGTGAGGTAAAATCGTTTTTACTCATTTTTGCTTGAAGAAAGGCAGGAATTTTGAAGAAAAATGATGAAAGAACTTTTCTGGTACCCCAAATGGTGTCCATCGTAGATATACCCATGATCCTCTGCTCATGGGGTTATGCAAATAGGCCCAAAATGACCCCAATATAATGAACTAAAACGCCACGGAGAGTCAGCTTTCATATTTTTTTGTCGTTCGTTCCGGAGATAGGGGAGAAGATTTGCCTCCCCCTCCGACCACAACAGGACTGGTAGAATAAAGAAGTTGGCAGTTGAGGTATATGTTTCGAACTGTGATGGCTCGGAAATATATATGAAAAAAACAAAATGAAAAATAATGAAAATAAATAAATAACATGCATCACAAGATTGATGTAGATGTATACATATCAATATATATCCACAAACATCTAATAATAATGTTGAATTGCTACATCATCAACTGATCAATTAAGCTTCAATTAGGCTTGAGTTTGTGTGTTTTCCCAATGTTGTTCAGAATATATTAATATGTTAGATATAAAATTGTTCAACCTTTTTCCTGTATACTGACAATGGCTAAAGTCCGACTCCTATAATTGGGAAAACTAGGTGTACTCTCTGTTTGATTACGTCACTGTTACGTCAATACTGCGTTTAATAATATACAATTATTGCATGTTATAGAGTGGGACATCACGATTTGTCAGCGCGAGACAAGTGATGTACAACGAGCGCGCAGCGCGAGTTGTACATCACTTGTCGAGACTCTATAACATGCAATAGTTGTTTTATTATACCGAATGTCCTATTTGAATAAAATGGGGACTTTATAATCATGTGAACGAGGTTGGTACGGTGAAATAAACATATCGTGGTTAACACTGCGCGACCGTTGTTGATTTCAAAACGCCGTATCAAGATCGACTGTTCGATGTCGGCTTGTTTGTCGACTCAATCGCATAATTTGGATGAGTAACGTTACGTACCTTTTCAAAAGATGCCGAATTTATTTCAGTCAATTACCAAATCACATTCACTAATTTCCATCACTAACGGGCCGACGTACACACATCAGGTCGACGAAGATACTCCCCGAAACGAAGATTGATGTGTATGTTAGCGCGCGCACTATGAGTGGCAACTCTTGGTCCGGCAGATGTCGCCGTGGAATAATTTGTCATGTTCAACGCTCTGCTGTGGTACATGACATTTATTCAACGGTAAGGCAAGATATGACTGCACCATCTGAACATCACGATTTGTAGAATGACACGTGACAGGCTGTCAACCAATGAAAACATTACGAATTTACATGAGGTATAATAATTGCCTTTGTCTGGATATGAACATTCAAGATAGGATATAGATAAGTCACGCATGCGCGTTGAAGCTTTCGGAATTAAAATTGAGTTACCTTCCGTTTTTCTCATTCAGACAAATTTCGATCGCAGTATTTGCACTTTGAATTATAGGATATAATTGTTTTCGGCGTCAAAATCAATTGCTGATGTGGAAAGTTTTTCGAAGTGTCCGAGGTTCGCGACAATCAGTCGGGAGGCACAAGGTAATAAATAATAAGGTGAGAATTCTGCACCGCTGACGGTTCCTGACAGAAGCTGAAAGTAAACCAGTGAAAATCTTTGCATGCTATTGCATTCAACACTGCTGAGGGACCACGAGGTTGAAGGTGTTCTGATGAAGCATGGGTTCAGTAACCTATATTGTCAAATGCATTAAACTTAAAATCTGTGTCTCTCAATAGTGGATGTAAATTATACAATTATTCTAGCCGATATTCTCTCGCCGTACATATTACGTCCTGCATCGTAACACGTTACTAGGTGTGAACAGATTGCGTGAAAGTAACGGGTGACCTCTTGGCATAGATATACAAGGAATTTCGATGCCAAGAGCGATGGAATCTATTGAGTCTCTTTATGCCTCCTTTATGGCCAACAAGACGTGCTCATCCGTTGTTGTACATTATTAATTGCGTACGGTGAGAATATCATGAAAAATTCATGATTCTAAGGCCTGTTAACAGTCCGGGTGTTAATTAGGGACCTGTCTACCATTGTTTGCGTTTATACGTCCGATCTCTCACCCCAATTATTGCTGAGAATTGTTCGCAGCGCGACTCCGAAAGCCCGAAAGCAATGATCGTTGTATTCCGGGCCGTTCAGCCGGGGAATCGTCTGATTGATTCGCTCGGTATGTCTGTGTATTGTACGCCTATTTTGTGTTAAGGCCCCGGTACCGTTATTGCCTCAACTATAAAGCTAGTGCGTTATTTTAGCAGGGGGGCTCAAACTTGATGTGAAAATGGTTCAACACATTTAACGTTAATGATTTACCTCAGTATCCCTAGCTGCAAGTACTGCTCGACTACTTTGCTCAGCGACGGCGAGTATAGGAACTCACCACGTATCGCGCTTTTGAATAATGATCATAACCCTTTGCATTTACTATTAACCTTGTTTCACTTGACGTGCTTTAGTACATCGCACAGCTTCCGCACATATGTGAACTGTGTGATGTTAACACGCAATACAGTTTACTTGAAGAATATAACTTGGAGCTATAGCCTGGAAAGCCGAGAAACTTTCGACCTCCTCAAATTGGATTTGTGTCATGGTGCCTGTAACTTAATCCGATTATGAAGACAAAGTGAATTACGGAGTGATGCGAGAAGATTGTCGCGCACAGACCATGCAGCTATAATCATCATATCTGGTCTTTTGAACGGAGATAGGAGGAAATAGTTACACATATCAACGGTTATATGGATGCATTACAGAAGTCATATTGTAGTTTGTCGACTCAAACAATTCTGAACATTCAGATCCAAGACTCGATAGTGTTTCCACGCCGCTTCCCGAACGCCAACTTTCTGAGGTCCACGGAGGGTCAATACTATCGCATAGCGGGTATTTTGCATAATTATCGCACAGAAAATTAAGTTGTAAAGAAACCTGGTGCATATAAGACGATCTACTAGACTAGTTTCTGGAACCGGACTTCCGTGACAACGATATTAGCAAATGGAAATATCGGTTTACCTAGTTAAATTCCAGTCGTCTCTAGGGTATAAGCAGTACAGCTGATTGTTCATTCTCGTATAGACAGCGCGGCCTACTTGTTGGGGACGAACAGAGTGATCGAACTGTATCCGAGAATTGACCCGATTGCCCATATGCGCTCTTCGAATACAAAAGTGACAAGGAATACGGCTGAAGGGCACACAGTTTAATTCTGCCTGATACAGAATGTATCTCTGAAAGGAAATATGGTGTTAGAATCGTGCTTTTTCGCCACATCGGCAACATGTTGAACTGTCTTTGGGATTATTACCGCTATATGTAGGGTGAGTGTTTCCCAAGCATTTGTTCAGGACACAACCGCATCGGTTTACTTCTTGAGTTTATTGAAGACCGAATCACGGAATTGGTACCTGTGAGCATGATTGAGATGAGAATCATTGGGCTACAGTGATGTAGTTTTATTAAAACTAGATTCATAACTGAGAGCTTTGTTGGTGAGAAAAAGAAAACTCCTTCAAGAATTCAACATTTCGTGTGAAGAGAAGAAACAGCTTCCGATATCTAACAAAAGATGGCGGAAAGCAATCTGCTTAACAGCAACGCCGCTCATATAAAGGCTAATAGCGGACCCCAGGAGTCAATAGTCACGTTTAGGGAAAGACCGAAAGGCTTTTATGTAACGAGGATTAAAGCAATCGTTTTGATTGCTTTAGCCGTTGTTTTACTCGTCCTCGTTGCTTTGCTAACGGTGTACCTCGGTCGATCATCCTGGTGCAAATCAGAACAAACTACCAGCGAACAAATGCATAATAATGGCTCTGCTGTGAGCTCGACGGAAAAGAACGAGATACAATCAAACGATAAACCATCAAAACCGTGGGCAAATATTCGACTTCCAGATACGATAATCCCTAAGCGTTATAGACTTGAATTGAAAGTGGACCTGTCTCATTTTAGCTTCACCGGCTCGGTTCGTGTTGACATGCTCGTCAAGAAAAGTACAAAGTATATCATTTTTAATACGTATAAACTGTTGAATATAAGCGGAACGTCTGTCCGAGTCAGAGACTTGGAAACATTGCAAGATTATTCCATACATTCGCAATTCACAGTGATGGAAACTCAACAGTATGTTGTCGAGTTGGTCAAAAAGTTACAAAAAGGCAAAAGGTATGTTCTAGAAGTGGGGGCCTTTGGGGGACCTATCATGAGGGACATGCGGGGGCTTTACCTTTGCTCCTACAAAACAGCTTCCGGCAAAACCAGGTGAGTAGACATTTCCATTTGACAAATATAAATATTATAATCCATCAAACTTTACTGCTGGAACGATTTGATCGAAACAGCCAAAATCAAATGGTCGCTTTTTTGTGGCCCGCGCATTTCGGACATGGGCGCAACGTACTCGATACTATGGAGTCGAAGATATTAGGTCGAGTTCGCGATCTTCGATTTCAAAATTCTGGAACTTCAGTGAGCCAACTGATTATTGATTACTTCCATGTGCCAAATGAGTTGTGTCGTGCCATATCACTAGTTCACCACACAAAGACCAACATGAACAAAACCTTAGAGTTTTTTGCATAAAAGTTGTTAATTTTTAATTTACAGCTAGTATCTTACATCACTGAAATTTGTTTAGTGCCGTTTTAGAGGGGGTGAGGGAAGGGGGAAACGATGGGTAGGCAAAAGGGTGAATTTAATGCCCACAGGAGACCGAGTTTGTCCGACTGGAAAGGCAACAGTTTAGTTGAAATGTCGGGAATCTTTGTCAGGGTAGCGGTATGGTCATTGGGTGTGACCTGAAAGATACAGAAATCTAAAGGGTATCGGGAACTGTTTGAGAGCTGTGACCAGGCTTTCCAGGCTAGTATCTGATGCAGATCTCAGAGAGTAGGAGGGTCAGATCTCAGAAAGTAGGATCGTCAGATCTCAGAGAGTAGAAGGGTCAGATCTCAGCGAGTAGGAGGGTCAGATCTCAAAGAGTAGGAGGATCAGATCTCAGAGAGTAGGAGAGTCAGATCTCAGCGAGTAGGAGGGTCAGATCTCAGCGAGTAGAAGGGTCAGATCTCAGAGAGTAGGAGGGCCCGATCTCAGCGAGTATGAGGGTCAGATCTCAGAGAGTAGGAGGGTCAGATCTCAGAGAGTAAGAGGGTCAAATCATTCTTAAATACTGATCATCAGCATTCAGCATCTCAACATGTTATTACTTTTGGCAATGTTTCTAGGATGACTACATGGCTGTAAACTCGAATTAAATTCTGGGGATAGGTTGAAAGATACAAAAATAGCATGGAGAGATTATACGCGGCTATAGAGACTTCATGAAGCATGAAGACTGCTGTAAAACTGCCCGGAAATCACTATAAAATGAACGGCGATCCAGTTAATCGCTCCATTAGTCCCGTAAACACACACCGTGTTATCTTTTGTGTCGCGAAATGTCAGAACCACCGAAGCGTTTAAGTGAGGATACGGGTTTGTTGTAGGCTCAATGTTCGCCATAGATAAACGTGTAGGTGTATTCACGTTGCTGTTTGAGGACACGTGTGACATCACATTAAGTAGATTGTCCTCTTCCTAACCGAGAAACAGTATAGGCCTACACCTTATTTAGGCACAACACTACTTGGCATCGATCTTTTATGAATCAATCATTGAAAAATAAACTATTTAGATTTAAATCAGATTCAACCATAAGTACACACTTATGTTTATCTGCTATCTCGAGAACACATCTGAAAGAAACCGATTTTACGGCATTTGGTGACTGATCTCGCCATCTTAAAATGATATCAATATAAATGGTGTAGGGGCGCCAAATTAACGCTAGGACAATACAGACTTGAAAAGTAATCGAAATGTTCGGCAAACATTTATTTTACTATATATGATCTCACTTCCGGCGATGGGCGCGCGGCCAGGAATCCTGTCCAAAAATCTGAATGGTGGCTGGGGTATTATTAGACTCCCAGAGAGGTGGTTGCACCATGATATGTCTACTGTGCGCTATACCGAATGTTGGGGGTTCCAAACTCTGACAATAGGCAAATGAAAAGTATCAACTTCATAGGCTGGATTTCCCAACATTATCGTACCAAGCTGTAACGTACCAACAGTATCGTACCAAGCTGCGTATAATGATCGTCTGGAATTAAAATTTCTGAAAACAAGACCTCTTTAGAAACTCCTCTCCAATGAATATACGTGTAACATATGGATCCTATTATCATGAAACGATCAAAATATTGCTTTGCATAAAGCAGGGAGCCGAAAGGGTAAACACTTGTGTGACAATTTTTTCTTGCTATTACGTTTGCGAAGCCATTTTTTTTAATAACTGACGCTATACGTTCCATAGTCTGGGTCAATTTCCGCTAAACTCGGGGCAAGAGGCCGTATGAACACTATTGTGTTCCACTCACTCACTCAAAACATCAATTTGATACGAAAAGGACGATATATGGGTAAAATGAAGACAATAACACGATTCAGTTATTAACAAGTATAGGGATTTGACGATGAGAACATGGTGATCGGCTTGATGGTATCATTGTAAATTGTTGACCGCTTCCAACTTGAGAGAAACTGACCTACGTTTATGTTTGGACGGAATAGCGACGCAAAGATCTGCTCTAGAAAAAGCTGGGTTTGTCTGTTTGATCGGTACCGGGTACTTTTCTAGCATCAACAAGTCGTTCAAGTTTTCGAATCAAAGTTTGTAATCAGGCTCACACGAGTTTTTCGCTAGTTAAAAGTCTTTCGCTCTGCCTGGTATACAGGCGCGGCGGAGTTGGAGAGTGGGGGACCGCCACCCCCTCCCCCCAATACGAAAAGAGGGGGACCAAGGACCAGTTTGGCCCCCCTAATAATCGTGACTGACGTGCCTTGAAATGGGTCAGATATGTGTAGAAAACCGTCTGAAATTCTAAAATTTTCCGGGGGAACGTGGGAGAAATTTCATTGAAGAACGCCGATTGGATTTTTTTTTTAGCTGTTATGAGTCTGTTTTATTTCGAGATATGCTATCCCTTTCAAAGTTCTCAGCAACGCCAAGTGCGTTAAATCAAAAAAGTCCAAAATTTTCCGTCTGAGGCAGTGGTTCACCCCCCCCTATCTCACCCCCGTCTGCCCCCCCCCCCCCAATATTCAAGTCGCTACGCCGCGCCTGGTATACCATGAGAGTTACTAATGTATCCCCCTCCCCCCAAGTCAATCTCAAGTCCGCTTTTGTGTATTCTCTGTTCTCACGTTCTGATGCCGTGAAGCTATATACATGTACAGTGTATAGTACAAATTTGTATGGGAGAGTTGGTCTTTCTTAGTATTGCGGACTTAAAGGTCGAGTACTCCATTAACAATACGCTCGAAAGCACTGATACATTCCAGTCACACACATACCTCATAATCACAATGTTTCCTTGACCTTAACAATTTTGTGTATGCGGCAAGAGCCAACCTATATGTAGTATGGGTAGATTTCCTCTTATTTACCCTTGGTGAATTCCCTTTATTTACCGTTTATTTTATAATGGGCTGGATAACACATTTCACCAATAATATACAAGTGTACGAAAATGTGTTAAACAATATCATGTATTGCAGTTGTGTGTATCATGCACTGCAGTTGTGTGTATCACGCACTACAGTTGTGTGTATCATGAACTGCACTGCAGCTGTGTGTATCATGCACTGCAGTTGTGTGTATCATGCACTGCCGTTGTGTGTATCATGCACTGCCGTTGTGTGTATCATGCATTGCAGTTGTGAGTATCATGCACTGCGGTTGTGTGTATCATGCACTGCCGTTGTGTGTATCATGCACTGCGGTTGTGTGTATCATGCACTGCAGTTGAGTATCTGTGCCATGCACTACCGTTGTGTGAAAGAGAAGAAATCACAACTTTTCTGTTATGATGTATGTATTCACATGTACGCCAAAGGAGAATGTGAATATGGAAAGATATCTACGTCAAAAAACAAAACTCCCATCATTCGCTGTTTGAGTGACAATGCCAGCAGGGATTTAAGGGGAGATAATCCAATAGTGGATAATGACATACAGATTTCCTAGCAAAACAATGAGAACGATATCATTATTTGTTACAAAATACACTATTCATCAGCTACCTTATGAGAATAAACTATGAATCGGTCGTGAAAAATACAGTCTGCACATTTACAACTAATACAATTTTACATTGTCGATGTCACAAGGGAAAGATTAGTCACACATGTCAAGTTAATTATATCTTAGTTAGTTATATCGTCACTATTAGGCTGAAATACTGAACGCGACGTTTAACCTGACTCACTCTCTCACAGGAATTATCGAGACTTGGCTTCATTCATCATGTCCATGCATCTGAATAAGTGTACGAGCAGACCAATGAGCGCCCATGTGCGAGGTGTAGGCCTACTCTACATCATCCTCGCTAAAACCAGGGATATCTCTATCCTAGATATAGCCCCTGGTACGCTTGGGCAATGTATCGCGATCAACGACAACACAGCGGCATCCTGCACATATTGACCAATCAGGTCACTTAAGCACCGCGACCATGGCGACCGTGACAACAGATTCGAAAACACCGTAGCTTGTGCGATACCCAGTGGCAGAAGAACATGCACCTTTTCAACAACCATGAACATTAATAAATATAAGGAAACATAGTTTAAAACATACCTTATTTGAAGAGAAAATAAACCAATTCATCTACCATCAAACATCCAACAAGCCAGGCAAATGTAGAAAACACCGAAGCTTTAAAGGCGGCCCGCGATGTCAGTATATCCGACATCACCTTCCCACTGAAGGACTTTAATTGGGTTGAAACGCACGGATTTCTATAAAATTTCACTGGTCTATCCATTAATATTTTATTGTTATGCGTGCTTGGATTAAATATTTCACATTCGCTTTCAGCGAATAGTTCAGCAGCGAAAGTAAAACCCGAACGTATTTTACCATCAGCGCAGTTTTTCTAGGTCACGTAACTGGAGTGTGGGCGGCACGCGGTTTTCTATGCAAGTTGGTCAAGGGCTCGCCTTTGGCTCGAAAATAGAAACCTTGACGTGGTGAAGATGTTGCCTTTGGCTCACAAATAGAAACCTTGACGTGGTGGAGATGACTCTACATATGCGATGTACATGTATACTACGCATCTGCGATGGATGCAGCACATTCACTGCACATATGAAATTTGCACTGCACATTTACCGCAAATATTTCATGTGTACTTCACATATTTGATGTATACTACACATCTACTGTACATATGCGATGTGTACAACTCATTTACTACGTATGTTCGCTGTGTACTGCACATTTATTGCATACATTCGATGTGCACTGCATATATTTAGCAATATTTCGATATGTACTGCACCTTTACTGCATATGCTTGTTGTATGCTGTATATATATACTGCACATGTGGAATGTGTACTGCACAATTATTGCACATGTTCTATGTGTCAGTCTTCCACATTTACTGTACGTATTCGATGTGTACTGAATATTTACAACATGTGCCCTGAATATTCCCATGAATATTGCAGTACAATGTGGATATCATGAAACGGCCTTATCGAAATATGTGTATAGGATTAGGAGTGAGTGAGTAAATAGAAGTTAACGTCGCTTTCAACATTATTTCAGCTGTATCACGACGAACCAACTGAGCACCACCCAGCCAAGTTGCGTTCCTGCTATTTCAAAGAAGAAATCTTTGAAGCTACTTCAAAGAAGAAATCTTTTAAGCAGCATGGAACCATCCACCCTCCATCCACCCTATAAAACACTGAGGACAGCACACAAGACACAGACAGGACGCTTACATGGTGCAGTAATGACAAGTGATATTACAGTGCTAGACATCACATTATCAAGTTCCTGTTGCTTCTCAGCAAAATGCATTGAAGCAACAGGATTAAGACTGAGGACATATAGATATTGTTCTACGCAATAAATATTGGAGAAAATTCAGCTGTGAGAGTAAAATGATCTGGTGAAACACTATCGGCTACAAACATGTTGTGGAAACAGGTGTGCGTGAATTTTTACATGGAATCATTGTATGAAATACTGTTGAAATACTATGTAGGAGCTCGTATAGGGATTGTTTAGTCATGCGATTCTGTAGTATGAATACAAGCATCTAGACCGTCATTCTCTACTTCACCGTCGTCCATTGGCGAATCTCTAAAGATCTGATTCGTATAAAATCATTACCACAAAATAAAATAAAAAATCATGCATATAGTATACATAAACATAGGCTAGTTCCCCGAAAGAGAGATGTGGTCAATAGTTTTAAATGATGTCAGAAAGACCTCATGATATTCCAAAAATATCAAATCCGTATCGCGGATCAGTATTCCTAATCCATATGATTTTCATTGTAGAGTCGTTATCTAGTGAATGACGAATCACGCTTTGATGGTGCTGTTCATATAAACGCCATGAAGATGACGAAGTTATATGGGGTTGATACGGCCCCAGATAAGTTTTAGCGGGATTATACAAAATTTACGAAACGTAACGTCAAAAACCTTGCACGATATACCTGGATGTGTATATGACAATTTTCCCATGCCCAATACACTGCTTTTCATTCAAATCACCCCGTCCATACAACATTTCCTGGCACCCATTAATCTCTTCACGTCAACCCGAACACGGCGATGTTTGCGCGAAGATCGATGTGTTAAGTTTATATGATAACGGCCATCGCGAAACTATCCCCGACGGATAATGGAGTAAGTGGACCAGCGATTGGATCGTTAAAAGCAGCGATTCGATTGGCTAACGCCTGGCCTCGGCCGTTACTATGCCATTCACTATCCGTGGTTCGATATTTTCCGTATTTCTCTGCAAAATGCCGAGTCGTGCGGATTCTTATTCCGTGTGAACGACAAACAGTCTTTCCCTTCGTATTGGCGCTCCAAAACTTTGTCTGCTTATTCTTTAGTGCAAAAGTTACTCCCAACATATTACATCGTACGTCACATCCGCTGCTGTTAGAAAGTCAGGTGACTAGGTCACGCGAATCCTGTCCATCGGAGATAGTTTCGCGGTGGATATTATCATATAAACGTAAAACATCGACCTTCGCGCACACATTGCTGTGTTCGGGTTGCTCTTCTCCGTGACCGATACCCTATTTAATATTTACATATAAGCCTAAGCTGTACCAAACTATTTTAAGTTCTCACAACCCCTTCTTCACACAAGTATACTAAATCAACAGCCACAAATATATTTAATTACTCTATTGCTGTCAATGAGTTTTATTGGAATTTATACACGTCGGGAGGCTATCGTTGTGATTGTGAATCGTCGAACTTACAGACCAGTCTTTTGATTTAAATGCCGTCATTCAGCTCACCAATCCCCAGTGTACGAGTTGTCACAGCGACACAGCTCACCAATTACCAATATACGAGTTGTCAGAGCATTTCCATCATAGCTGGCCATCGTGGTCATGTCATCCAAGTTGCCACATGAATAGGTACAATAAAAGCGTACCTGAGATACAACACATACATGTATCACGAATCATTAGATTCTTGGTATGTGCTTTAGAATAGGTTAACCAGAAGACTATACTGTCAAGTCATGTGGCTATGTCAGTATGTCGACACGTCTTCCCACTTCCCTTATATGTGTTGTAATGATGAAGAGACCTAAATATTGAGAACCGAGAAGGATGAACCTGAAGACTGACAAGATGATTGTCCTGACAGCACTGGAACAGAACGTTTTTGAGTGGTCAAAGCGAGAGAAAGTATAACCTACAGTATTCGCTGAGTCGCTGATGAGTGACTGAAACTCACCAAGAACTAGGTCATTGAAACAATCTGCCATATTGATAGAACTACCCTTCCCCAAGCAAACCAAGTACTGAGAAACCTCAATTCGCAGGAAGTCTCAAGAAAAAAAATCTTCATCTTCCCAGCAGACAAAGCTCCAAATGATATAATTACCAGGTGCTGGTTAATGAAAGGAGTTTAACATCATCAAACAATGTTGGAGTTTCGTGATGCTTTAGCATGTTTAGCAAGAACGACGTATTTTTCATCTCCATTTTACAGATGCATTGATCCATAACCTACTCACCTATTTGCATGTGATATATGCTATCAAATTGCCTCAAACAAGCATGATGACATTTAATACAATGCATACGAAAAATTTATCATGGAAGAGTTGAGTTGATCTTACTCTGTTATGCATTCTACAAAAAGGGCAATTTATCTGGGATGAACCTTTGATGTTTTTGCAAGCTGTAATGTCGGACACTAATTATAATGAACAGATTTCGCAAACGCAGTAAACATAGTTCACAACATGCTAGCTGATGGTGAATTTAGACTACATGTTGCTCACGTTTTTGGTATATCGACCTATCAGGCCACATACGTGCCTGCCAAGAATGCAACTCGGTTCGTTTACGTCAATTGCTTAGGAGCAATAGGTCCCTAGCTGCCAAAGCGCAGCCACAAAGCTTACTAGCCGCGAAACTGATATTTGGCTTAGCGGCGTTCTGGCACCAGCAACGTATGTAGTCTAATTTCTGTTATCGATTTAATAAAATTTGAAGACCAGGATTTAGGATTAGATTCATATTATTTTGATCAAAACGTTTTTGATCTAAGTATTCGAAAACTAGGCTTTTCAAGAATGACTAAGACTAGGTGACCGAGATTAACCGAGAAGAACAAATAAATAGCATGCTTTTCGAATAGCTTGTCTTTGCTAAATGAAAATCGAATTTGCCTGTAAAAGTCCCCTTAAGTTGCGCTCCATTGCCCGATATCCCTCTGACGTGTTACGTCACCACTTCTTAAGAACGTTGACAAATCTACCGCACCATGAATATATCAGAGGGTCGGCATTGTTTGAGCATATGATAGTTTAGCCTAGCGAGAAGAATTTAATAAGTCAACAAAATTGTGCGCCATATTTGGCAGACCTATATCTTTACGCTTGTATGCAGAAATTGTCAAAAGATAATCATTTCAATGCCCGTTCTTTCTCATCCACCAAATGCTATAGATGATCTTCCAGTAATGGGCGATCTCTACATTAATGAAGCTGTGAAGGATATATACTCTCCTCCGCCGGATTTGAAGAAGCCTACTGATAGTCCATTTGGACCCATACCTTTACAAGCACAAGAAAACTTATTGATGCAGATGCATCAATGGCGGCGGAAACGTTTGTAGCTTATAATCTGCGTATTACAAGCCGATTACGTGTGCAACTGGTGAATACAGGTCACGATGCACCATTATGGTTAAAAAAAACGTCGATTTGTTTGTTTTCATTAAAGGTTTGACTAATGTGGTTCGCGCATGGACCCATCTGGAAAGTGTGGGGTTAGCCGGAAGTTAAGTGCTTGCTGGCAAAATGTGCACATGAACGGCATGTACAACTAGGACTTTGAAAGTAATGTTCCCTGTTTGACGTATTAACTCACTCCATATAGACTGATGTAAGATTTCGCGCTGTGGCATTATATGGGACCCATCAACAAGCCACTATTTCTTTATTGATGTGTGTCATTGTAAATTAAGCCTAGATCGACTTTCTCTACACATCAATCCGATCCGCGTGTTTTACTGTTTCGAGTTTTTAGTAACTCGCAGTTCAATCTTAAACATTTTGCTGCAGACGTAGAGGTGAATAACTTGATCATGTATGGTCATCGATTTGGTCTCTCAGCCATAATAAAATAGTACTAAAGGACATTTATTCGATGAATTCATTATAACAGAATTAATATTAATGTGTTAACCACGAACGGGTGATACAATCCTGTCGTTTTACGATATGAATCTAGTTGGATCACTCCACGGCACGTCTGTAAAGTATGGCTCGAGAAAACACCTGTTACTCGTCCAATATCAAGATGGCCGCTCCCATGTTTACTAGATTCAGATGAAATGAAAAGGACTCTCTCTCTCGTCGACTCTCTCTGAAAAGAGAGACGATTACAAGTTTGACATAGCTACATCTTCATCCCCGGCAGCAATATTCTAAAAAAGAATCTTATGTGCGGCATGTACATATCTTGTCTGGTAGCATTTGCTAAATCTTGTGCACATTCTGACGATTCCAATCAACGACACAGAACATTATCGCACAAATTGGTCAAGCAAGACTATACGCACAAACTCCTCCATTCAAAGTTTCTCAAATTATCTGATCGATGTGGTACACTGACGGAAAACTACGATTGCACAGTGCAAGATCTGTGACGCTACGTTTAGAAACGTGTGTCTAATTCTGCTTAACCCTGGGATAGATGCCGTTTAAACATCATGTGTTTGACATCTCCATGGCGTTCCAATGAACAGTCACAATCAAAGGGGGAGTGGGATACACACTCTGTAAAAAGCCCTGGAAATTCGTTTCGATACAGAGTGATAGTCATTGGACAGGATTTTATGTAAAGAACATCATGATGGCTTGCTGCCATCGTTGAAAACTGTGATTAACGTCACATACATGTATTCTTCAATCAGCCAAGCTGAGGACATAAGTGACAGGTCTACTAACTGAACCACTGCATACCCCACACCACTGATGCAATACGACAGTCTCAAGTGTGTTAATGAGAATATAAATTAAGTACTTGTAATTAATCTTCATTTGAGGAGCTTTTTGCTCCTAGCCTGATTAAGTGCCGGTTTATAAAAACACCGCAAACCATTACAAGGACACTTGATCGCTTCATGCATTCCGGCACCGGTTTCTATACGTTTGTGGATTTTTTTTAATTCCAACCGCAGCGTGTTTCTATTAAGTAACTCAGTTTTCTAATTGCAACCTCGTACAGTTAAAGGGTTAAATACCAGCTAAAGATGTGTAGAGGCTATATTTTTCTCGAAATTTTACTGAAAACATTTGTTACTACTTTGAAATGGTATATCGTTGTCAAGTATCATACCTCGATCCAAGGCGATTCAATGACGGACATAAAACATCGGAAAACAGACCAGAGACGTACATCTACACATTCGCAATATATGGTCTTAACTTAGAAATTAGCAGTCATAAATAATTATAATTACTTGCGTTCCAAATGCAACAGAGAAGACAGAATTTCAGAACCTTTCATATGAGGCGTGAATCAATTTTCTTGAAGCCCTTGTGCCAACATGGCGTTTGATGTTGAAATTTGTAGACTCAATTTTTCTCTTGTATTTGTATTGCAAGTGTTTCTGGCTGCTAATTTTGTGTCTGGAAGGAGGATAGATTACGATAATGGGGTTTGGGGATGTGGCGATATGACTTTCTGGTCTGTTTTCTGACGTTCTATGTCCATATTTAAATAACATTGAATCGTACAGCATGACTCCGAGTCATGATACTTTCCCTTTGTATAAAAGTAAATTTCTGTTTACATATATGGTAAAAAGTTGTACAGTTAAGCGACAGAAAACTGACATGTTGGTAAAGCAGTCGTCTGATCCGGCACTCAATATTCAGCCATCGCCCATAAAAAGAATTTCGGGGTCAATAATGGAACGACCTATTTCCTATAATAGATAACATCCATTCCAGAAGTGTATGAAATTAAAACAAAAACCAAAAAAACACAACATGGTCTCCTAAAGGAGAGAGAAGCGGTCAACAGCTTTCGATGACGTCAGCAAAACTTGATGATATTCTTCCATAAAATCCTGATCAGTCACCTTTATTCTTTATTCAAATGAATTTCCATGTAGTTTTCCAGAGTATGCATCTCACTCACGCTTTAATTGTGGCATAATGAACAACATGGGGAGGTAAACACATTATATTCAAACGGACAATGTCTCCGAGTTAAGCGAAATTAGACACAATATTTGAAATATAGCTTACACGCTGCGATCCTAGTTTACCGTCAGTGTACCATATTTATCACAGAATTTGAGAAAGGTTGAATGCAGGCGTCTGGAGATATAGCCCCGTTTGACAACTATCTGCAAAAATAATCTGCGGCGTTCGTTCAAATCGTCACAATCTGCACTTGATCAGGTTAGGGCGATCCCGCTCTCTAAAATGGAGGTAAAAAAGGTCATTTTTGCTTAACAACTTTTGATTCCTTCTTAACCAATGCATCAAAATGTCAGGCGCATTGATTTATCTATTGTTCCATGTCATAAAATTAATTTGTTGTTTAAACAACGCGAAAGATGTTAGTAGTATATATAGCGTAAATTGAGTCGAATGCTCCACACTGCGCATGCGTGTGACGTCATAAGTGTGTAAAATGGGGCGGTGTGCGCATGTGTGATGTGTGGGAGGTGGGAAAAGATGGCCGCCATGTGGGAGGTGGGAAAAGATGGCCGCCAAGATGTGGGAGGTGGGAAAAGATGGCCGCCATGTGGGAGGTGGGAAAAGATGGCCGCCAAGATGTGGGAGGTGGGAAAAGATGGCCGCCATGACGAAAAAAAAAGTTCCGGCAAAAAAAAAAAAAAAATGTATTCATCCGCGGTGATGCGGTTTGGCCGTGGTTTTGGCGGTAATTCGGTCTCGGGAAAAAGCTTCCGCGGAGAAAAAGTAGTCCCTAGATAAAATGGTCCGATTGGGTCGAGTGAGGTATCAAAGTGAAGCTTAGGTGAAGGGGTATCTAATGGGCTGGGTGTGGGGTTGAAATATCGGCATTCTGCGCATGCGCGGTTACCGAAGGGTATGAAAATAGCCTTTTTGGAGCTAGGGGAGCCCCTAGTGTACCGATGGGGTCGAGTGAGGTATCGATGTGAAGCATTCGTGAAGGGGCATCTGATGGGCTGGGTGTGGGGTTGAAATATCGGCATTCTGCGCATGCGCGGTTACCGAAGGGTATGGAAATAGCGGTTTTGGAGCTAGGGGAGTCCCTAATGGGCCAATGGAGTCGTAGGAGGTATCAAAGTGAAGCATTCGTGAAGGGGCATCTGATGGACTGGGCGTGGGGTTGAAATATCGGCATTCTACCATTGTATACAGGTGCCTTATACCATTGTATACAGGTGCCTTATACCATTGTATACAGGTGCCTTATACCATTGTATACAGGTACATCTGACCATTGTATACATGTGCCTTATACCATGGTATACAGGTGCCTTATACCATTGTATACAGGTGCCTTATACCATTGTATACAGCAGAAATTGTCTTTGTAACGTCTTATTGTGACATCATGGCATTATTGTTGTTTTGTGACACTGTGGAACTGTAAAAATTCCATGAATGGAAAAGAATGATAAAACCCATTAGTGCATAATATTGCTCAAATAATGCCAACAGAAAACTCAGAGTCAATTTAAATATTTATTTGTATTGAGCAAATTACAAGAATTTCGAAGAGAAAAGAGCCGAAATAATGTCTGTCTGTCCTGGAAATCAGCTGATCAGCAATAAATCGACATCTCCGTGACCTTCAAGGAGATTTTGACATTAGGTTTTACCCGCTTTTATCACAAATCATTATAAAGAAATTGTCACACCCGGTGAACTCCTGAAACCCACATCCTACCCTGCTAGTCTGGTGATAATAAAATTTAAAGATCACATGTCCAACACATACTCACATAATGAAAGCAAGAATCGAACTTGCGCACCCCTCGAGATGAAGGATACCGTCCATGTTTCATTTTTTTGAGGTGTACTGAAATGCTCTCTTTAATTTATGCCCCGGTATCTATTTTCACATATAGGTTGAAGATTTATATCGACACTGCTACACACTTTTCGACATGTGTTTTCACTTTCGATGAAAGCACAAAACAGTCTAAAAAATTCACCTACGCTAATATTTTCTGGTGTTTTGTAGAATATAGATTCGCGTTCATTTCTATTTCGTCAAGAAAAAATGTTTTGTAGAATATAGATTCGCGTTCATTTCTATTTCGTCAAGAAAAAATTTTCATCTCGAAAATTGGCAGATCATGAGATTGAAATGTTCTCTCTCTCTCTCTCTCTCTCTCTCTCTCTCTCTCTCTCTCTCTCATTTTATGACATGCAAGTATAGTACTAAAGTGTAGCTTACCTGATAAAAGAAGTTTAGTCCAGATGTATACCTATATCCCATACTCCCGGACGTTTGATGCATATCTGGGGGCTGTTTTTTTCCTAGGTGGGATATAACACACCATGCATTTGTATGCTAATCGAAATTCACAGATATTTCCACCTTTACGCACTAAACTATGAAGCTAATGATTTTGGTCAGCGGCACATAGATGTTCCCTGGTTTGGTGTCCACATCCCAGCGGTTTTCTGTTTTCTTGGCTTGTCACGCATTTTTTTCGAAATTCACAGATATTTCCATCGACATATCAGCTGAGCTAACGGCCTCAATTGCCTGTTAGCTCTCTTGTTGCTCACGGTGAGCAAACGTTTCAAGAAATTGATTTCAGTTCCCGCATAACGTCTCCTTCAAGTCCATTTTGAAGAGTCGAGCGTATGAATCGAGTCAAAATAACATGCAATTCATTTGCCTGTCCGGTAAAACTGGTGAGTTGTTGGTTTGCGTTCAGTTTCAAGAAATTGATTTCAGTTCCCGCATAACGTCTCCTTCAAGTCCATTTTGAAGAGTCGAGCGTATGAATCGAGTCAAAATAACATGCAATTCATTTGCCTGTCCGGTAAAACTGGTGAGTTGTTGGTTTGCGTTCGCCGCACACACACACACACTGAGGATTTGGCCTCGCGAGACGAAATTAGTTTAACAAAAGTTTCAAGAAATTGATTTCAGTTCCCGCATAACGTCTTCTTCAAGTCCATTTTGAAGAGTCGAGCGTATGAATCGAGTCAAAATAACATGCAATTCATTTGCCTGTCCGGTAAAACTGGTGAGTTGTTGGCTTGCGTTCGCCGCACACACACACTGAGGATTTGGCCTCGCGAGACGAAAATAGTTTAATATTTTTTTCTCCCGCCTCGCGGTTCAGCCAATGAACTATTAGAAAAGCATATGTGTTTGCATATTAATAAAACCACGGGCGCCTAAAAAATGAACACATTTCATTACACTGTAGCGAATTGTTGCCATTGCACGTGTCAGTCAGTACGTTTTCATATCCACCTCAAATTGACACGGAGAATTTCATTGCCAGTAAAATTGTAAGTTCATTGCGGAAAGAATTGATATTGCATAAATTCCTGCGGGGAATAGGAAGTACACATATATAAAGAATATTGTCTTCACGTAAAAGTTTGTACATTTCAAAAAAAATTTTTCAAAACAAAACAAAAAAATGTGAAGTAAAACCCGTCCTTCGGATGGGAAATCTTCATACGTCAAGTCAACAAAATTTTATTTTTCAGGTAGTGGGTCGAGTGAGGTATCATATTGAAGCTGACGTGAAATGCTTCACAATGATACCTCACTCGACCCGATTGGACCATTAGGGACGCCTCTAACCTCAAAAAAAGATTATTTTGAAGATAATTATCAACATCCGGTGAATGAAGATTTTTTATTTTAGAGGTAGTGGGTCGAGTGAGGTATCAAATTGAAGCTGACGTGAAATGCTTCACAATGATACCTCACTCGACCCGATTGCACCACTAGGGGCTGCCCTAACTCCAATAAAGGCTATTTTGAATTTTCTGCGCATGCGCGAAGTCCAAAGGCTATGAAAATAGCCTTTTTGGGGTTAGAGGCGTCCCTAATGGGCCAATCGGGTCGAGTGAGGTATTAAATTGAAGGTGACGTGAAGGAGCATCTGATAGACTGGGTGTGGGCTTGAATTAGGGTAATTCTGCGCATGCGCGAAGATGATATCAAAAATATGAATCTTCAAAAATAGCCTTTTTGGGGTTAGAGGCGTCCCTAATGGACCAATCGGGTCGAGTGAGGTATCAAATTGAAGGTGACGTGAAGGAGCATCTGATGGACTGGTGTGGGTTGAACTAACAGCATTCTGCGCATGCGCAATCTTCAAAATATCCTTTTTTGGGTTAGAGGCGCCCCCTAGTGGTCCAATGGAGACGAGTGAGGTATCAATGTGAAGCAAATCGAGTGAGGTCTTATTTTGAAGCTCTCGTGGAGGAGCACTTGACTACACTAATGGTTCGTCCGTGTTCAATAGTCTGCGCATGCGCAGTCTGGCCGTAGTAGCGAAAACAGGCATTTTGGGTGCTATGTAGGGGTGTGTTTGGGTTAGAGATGAGCTAATCACGGTTCGAATGGGTCGTGTGAGGTGTCAAAGTGAAGCTTGTGTGGGGTAGAGTCAGAATGGTGTGTTTTTGAATGCATGTCGCGTTAATCTGCGCATGCGCAGTTGGTTGTAGTAAGTAAAGTGGCCATTTTGGGGCAGTGAAGGAAGGTATTTGGGGTCGAGATGGGCTATTCACGGTTCGAATGCGTCCTGGAAGGTGTCATCTTGTAGTTCTCGGGGTGTACATTCCGATTTTGAGGGATGTTCGCGTCATCGGTGACGTCATCGGTACGAGTAGTAGCGAAAGTGGACATTTTCGGGTAGTACATGAAGGTATTTGGGGTCGAGATGGGCTATTCACGGTTCGAATGCGTCCTGGAAGGTGTCATCTTGTAGTTCTCGGCGTGTACATTCCGATTTGAGGGATGTCCGCGTCATCTGTGACGTCATTGATGACGTCATCGGTACGAGTAGTAGCGAAAGTGGACATTTTGTGGGTGCGTGAGGGTGAGTTTGGTGTAGATGCACCATCCTTAGTCCGAATGCGTCGTGTGAGGTGTCATTTTGTAGCTCTCGGGGTGTACATTCCGAATTGAGGCATGTCCGAAGCATCTGTGACGTCATCGATGACGTCATCAGTAGGAGTATTAGCGAAAGTGAGCCTTTTGGGGCAGTGCAGGAAGGTATTTGGTGTAGAGATGGACCATCCGCGTTGCGAATGCGTCGTGTGGGGTGTCATGTTGTAGCTCTCGGAGTATACACCCTGATTTCAGGGATATTTATAGCATCTGTGACGTCATTGGTGACGTCATTAGTACAAGTTGTAGCGAAAGTGGGCATTTTTTAGCAGTGAAGGATGTTATTTGGTGTAGAGATGGACCATCCGCTGTCCAAATGGACCGTGTGAGGTGTCATCTTGTAGCAACGCCCACCAACACCATTCTTAATGCTTCAACGCCCTGGTGAAATAGCTCAGAAGCTCTGATATTCCATGGAATTGTCACTAATTCTTCGAAATGCAGTGATGCCCGTCAACGCTCGTCGTTACACCTTAACACTCTAACATAACGCCATGATATAGACCGGAGAGAGAACAACAACAGCAACAACAACAAGATGACACACGAGAGAACAACAACAACAAGCAGTTTTTTTCATATAGTTTATTCTCCCCAATGTTACATCATACCCACGCTGGGGGAGCCGCGTTGGGTATATTTACAATTCAAGAAGATTCTTATCCAATCAGAGGCCACCATTTGCATGTTTCATATTCGTTCCTGTCCGTTAGATGTATTCTTGTCCAATCAGAAGTCTCATTTTCAGAAAGTGCCATCTGAACCGTTTATTCTAATCATCGTCGGGCAGGCCAGGATACCGTTGAGGCAACATATCCTCAGATAGTTGTTTGCGCATTCTGAGTATCTATCAGTGCATGGGTGAATACTTTCATCCGATGGAGGTGGTGGTCAGTTTAACCACGAAGAACGCAACATTGGTCATTATCTCCACTTCCACTTGGTGTTACAATTCAAGAAGACTTGTCCAATCAGAGGCCACCATTTGCATCTGTCATATTCGTTCCTGTCCGTTAGATGTATTCTTGTCCAATCAGAAGTCTTCACTTCAGAAAGTTCCATCTTCGGCCATGTTCGCTTTGAACCGTTTATTCTAATCATCATCGGGCAGCCCAGGATACCGTTGAGGCAACATATCCTCAGATAGTTGCTTGTGCATTCTGAGTATCTATCAGTGCCTGGGTGAATACATTCAGCCGATGGGTTGGTTGGTCAGCTTGGTCACGAAGAACGTAACATTGGTTACCCTCTTCACTTTCCACTTGGTGTTGGGGCGTTGTTGTTGGGTCCATTCCAAGGGATCCACGTTGGCCAGGTTCTCCAGCATCGTCTCTAGCGACGCCCGGTTAATGATGGTAAACGGTTGGTCAAATACCCGGATGTTACTGCTCGGGTAAACGTATCGGACTTGATCTGTCTCCTTATGCTGCAGCACATAACCAAACGCCAGATTTAATTTGAAGGACGTTGCTTGGTCATTGAAGATGGCTTCCACGTAGCTGCCTAGACGGGCGAGGTCGGTCAGTCGAAATTGTATATATCTTGAATAGGACGATGACGGTAGAAACAGTGCCGTATCATGGTCCAATGGCGCCGATAGATGTCACTCACTGGATGGGCGCCCTGTAAGAGATCGCTAGGAACATTGATGGGCTCGTCCAGAAAATGTTCGATGTTATCAGGCGTATGACTCGAAACCGTAACGGTGGGGTCCGGCTGGATATCCAGGCCCTCCTGGACCGTGGGTATAGGCAGGCTCTTCGTCATCGTATCACCAGTGGCGTTCGTCTCTCCGGGTTCATCTTCACTGGGGCTGACCTTCCGCGGCTCCTCTTTAGTGGAAAGTTGTCGCCCAACCCGTAGAGACGGGGCATGCATCAAACGTTGGTGCTGTCTAAACCGACTGGGTCGTTTGAAGAGTCGACCACAATCATTACATAGTACCGTTGCACCCGCGTGAAGTACCCTCTCATGACGCAGTAAAGGATCCTCCCGATTGAATGACCGTGCGCAGGTTGTACAAGTATACCGAGCATCGTTGTGGGTGGAGGCCTCGTGGCGTCGTAAATTATTTAGACGAGTAAACAGCTTCTGGCAAGTTGTGCAAGTGAACATCTTGGTGGTGGTTGACAGAGTGTCTGATGAAACGTCCAGGCCGCTTCCCTTTTATAGCACGCTAGCTGGTGATCTATTTTTAGCACACTCAGTTCAACTATCTCCAAGTCGAGGGCCGAGCCGTGACATCTTCGGTAACATCCGTGTATCTTCGGTCACCTCCGTACCGTCAACGATCAACATGTAGACATATAGAGTATGGACGGCATGTTATGGTATTCATCAGTGCATGAGTGACGCATTCAGCCGATGGGAGTGGTCGGTCAGCTTGGTAACGAAAAACGTAACATTGGTCACACTCTCCACTATCCACTTGGTGTTGGGGCGTAGTTGTTGGGCCCATTCCAAGGGATCCACGGTGTCCAGTTTCTCCAGCATCGTCTCTAGCGACACTCGGTTAATGATGGTAAACGGTTGGTCAAATACCCGGATGTTACTGTTCGGGTAAAAATATCGGACTTGGCCTGTCT